>JAHUTJ010060373.1:0-10513 GCA_036250325.1 Characodon lateralis
TTGTATATGTCATTCCCAAGACGAATTGACGCTGTATTGGCCGCAAAAGGAGGCCCTACACCATACTAATAAATTATTGTGGTCTAAAACCAGGTGTTTCAGTTTCATTGTCCAACCCCTGTAGAGCAATGAACATAGAAAAAAAAGTAAAATTTCTCCCCCGTTTCTGGGGGATGGGTAGCAAGAGGCTTCAGTTCAAACTTTGGGAACAAAAAACTGCAGAACATCCATTGATCAGAGACTGACCTGTTATGCTTTGTTAAAAAGCATAACAGGTAAGATGGGTTGATGCCTAAAATAGTTACGTAAACAAATAAATACCAATGATTAAGACGACGGACACACAGAGGCATCCAGTTAACTTTAGCATTTAATACAAAATATCATTCACCCATTAATTCACGCTTGGACAGTGGTAAGCTACATTGTAGCCACAGCCTCCCTGGGGCAGACTGACAGAAGCAAGGCTGCCATACAATCGGTGCCACCGGGCACACTGACCACCATCAGTAGGCAAAGTGGTTGAAGTGTCCCAAGGACACAGCGACCAAGATGGACGCAGCAGGGGTTTGAACTGGCAACCCATCAGTTACAGGACGAACCTCTACCACCTGGGCCACAGTCGCCCAAAATATAAAAAAATATGTTGCTTAATAGTATCAAATGCCTTTGAGAAGTCAATAAGAAGAGACACACAACACTGCTTCCTTTTAAGACTGTCAACGATATGATCAATGATATCACATGTTTGCTGTGTCCTTTACATTTGACTTGTGAAAAACTAAAACAGGATGGCTTTCTTTCAACCAAGGGGTTCTTCTTGCCACTCTTCCTGAAAGGCTATTTGTGGGGGGCATGACTTACATTTGTTGTTTAGATTCTCTCACCTGTACTGTGGCCCTGAATAGCTCCTCCTGAGTTACCATTTCCCTCTTGGTTCCTTCTCTGATTAATGCCTAGCTTGTTAGTTCAGGTAAAATGTCTTGGTAGGTTTCCGGTTGTGCTATATTCTTCCCATTTTCAGTTGATGGATTGAACAGTGCTCTATGAGATGTTTAAAGTTTGGGATATTATTTTAAATCATAACCCTGCTTTACAATTCCCCATGAGTTTATCCCTGACTTGTGTGCTGTTTTCTCTGCCTTCATGAAACTTTTTGTTCATTAAGGTTCTTTAACAAACCTCTGAGGCATTCACAGAACAGCTGTATTTATAGAAAGGTTACATTACACACAGGTGGACTCTGTCTACTAATTATGTGACTTACATTGGAAGTTGCCCTGAATTTTATTTAGGGCTACACTGAAAACTTATCATATTTATTTGTGACTTTTATTTGTGAAAAGTTTTTAAAATCACATAATTTTCTGCTCTTCTACTGACAATTATGTGCAACTATGTGTTGCACATAACTGTCCTCTTGTAGTTTGTGGATTTAATGTGACAAAATGTAAAAAGGTTTAAGGGGCATAAATACTTTTGCATGGCTTACAGAAGCAATGAAAAATCAGCAACAGACATAATTTACTTCCAGTGTGTTTAACAAAAAAAGACAGAAATAATCAATAAAATATATCTCTTGTTTTCATTTTTAGGATAATGTGCCAGATGCCTCAAGCGTTTCTTAATAACTAGCAGGTCCCTTCCTGCCTCCGGTCCCTAAAGAAACCCCCACATGGCAAACAACACAATGTGTCAGAGGACTGAGGGAGTCCAGTGCTGTACGTGACAGGGACAGCTGTGAACTCCAGCCATTGTTCCGAAAGAGAGGACTGAGCCTCCTCGGCCCGCCCTAAAACCCCACCCCCTCCTCCTCCTCCGGGCTGCACAAACCCACTCTGTGATCTCACACTGAAGCCCTAAAAGAGGCTTATATATACACACACAGGCGCACAGATGCTCTCAAAAACTGCTTACACCCAGTCAGCATTGTGCTGCTTCACCTTTGCGGAAGAGGGGAGATTTAGCAGGAAGAAAAATGGTTGCACCCTTTGCTACCCCATTCCTCTTCCTGTGTGCTTTTAAATGAGTGCCTCAGCAGGAACTCATCAATATATAGGTCACATGAAGACCATAGGGACTGTGCAGTGTTGCTCTTAATGCAATCATCTGTGAAATCTCACCTGCATATATTTAGATTTTTTTTTTCAGGTGGTTCATACAGAAATGACAACAGTCTGAGGTCATAGACACCAAAGCAGGCAAGCTGATGACAGCTGTATGCTATTGATAGCTGTTGGAGATTGTTGCTCTCAGTTAGGAAGAGGCTTTATCAGCTATATATGGTCTGTGGCGACCATTGTCTGTAGTGCTGCTCTTTAGACCGGCCGCTCTCTGTGCACCCCCCACCTGAAAAAACTGCTGAGCCAATAATAGCCAGGCAGACCAACCGGGCACTCTGACAAATTTTGGACCATACTGCTTATTTGTCAGGAAAGGAATGTGAAATTCAGACAGAGCAAATACCGAATTGTGTGTTATACATCAAGACAAAGTCAATGGTCAGTAAACGTCAGCTATTAAACTTGCCAAACGCTCATATACTACAAGCAATTCATCAATGTCTGCAGTACTTGTTGTATATTTGGCAGCATAAGCCCTGTCACTTGAGCGCCTGACTCCGTGCACTTGAGTTGATATGTGGCCGTTAGCTATGCTCCTGCTAAATATCGTCGTCACTACACAGCCTGGGGTCCAGATGGGGATGACTAACGCAGAACAAAAGTAATCGTGTTTTTTGGGATTCAGTCGAAGGTTTTGTCCATGTCTCATCTGCTCCCAGCAGAGAGAGCGCTCAGGCCGACGGGAATGTATGTTATGTATTTGAGTTATTTTCCCATTATGTTTTCCATTAGTGCATCTTGCTGGCGTTTGTTTGGGAAGTGATTTGTTTGGGAACCCGTCACCACTCTGAGGAATCAATAACCTTTTAGGCACTCAGATTAATGAGAGGCAAATGTGCCTCCTCCAGTCTCCTTTACCGTTATTACGCAGTAGCAATTAAGCCAGACCCCGGCAGGGTAGAAAAGTGCATTTGACATTCATGATGGATGACCAAACAACTAAAGAGCAGCAACAAAACTGCAATACTTGAATTTGTCAGCATCAGGTCAGCTACTGCAGGTTTTTAATGGCTCACTGTTTTTGTTAGCATCGTAACTAAGAGCATGTTTTAGTCAGAAAGTGTCATTCATCAAGTAATGCTTCTTCTGTATTTAACTTTGGGTTTCTACATTGTCCTGAAAGATCTGGAATTTGATTGAATCTTTTTCCAAGTCGGAATAAGTATGGAAAATGAAAATGGATTATGGAAAACTATTTGGGTTTAAAGACTTTAATTTAAATTCAATACCTAAAAGAGAAAAACCTGAATTTCTGAAAAATAAAGAGTTTTTTTTACATGAATTTATATTGAGACAATGTTTTTTTTTTTTTTTAAATATGTTGTTTAGTTTATTTGTCACATTACAATTAAAATTTTTGCCCAACTTACTGATAATTCTGGTTTCTAGGTTACTAAAAAATAAGCATATAGTCATTCAAAATAGTAAAAAGAGCAATGTAACTGCTTTTTGGACTTTTTCTTTTGGGTTTTAACAGAGGTGGGTAGTTTGGGATTTAATTTGTGAAAATGATGTAATAATCAGAGAGACACAAATATATACATTAAGTGCAAATCACAGCATTTATTTAGGTAGAAGAATAGAATTAACAAACGAGTGCAAATAAATCATGTCATTACAAAACATTTTCCGGCAAAAGAAACAAACATTTCCAACTCAATTTGTTTTTTACAGCATAAAGCTTTTAAAACCCATAGTGCAAAGTACTACCAGTTAAATACTGTTCACTGTATGTTCACTTGACCTCCAAATGTCCCAGCAGGCTCAGCAGATAGAAAATTACAGAACAAGAAACTTGTGTGCAAGCAAGTCTCTTTTCAAAATTAACCAATGTGTGTGCCTGGTGCATTTTCTGGTAAAGCACACTTATTCTTCATTCAGTGAAGTAATTCTAGGTGGGTAAAGTGGCAAGAAACTCTACTCCAGTAAGACCAGTTTTACTTTAAAATATTATAACTCAAACAGAAGTAAAACATACATTGCAGAAAAACTACTCCTAGAAGTACTTTTAGTTTCAATTTTTTCCAAAAAGCTACTCTGGAAAATGTAACTGAGTAAATGTAGATAGTTACTACCCACCTCTGGTTTTAAATGGACCCAAGGTTCTGGATCTGGGCCCTGATAAGATTTTGTAATTTTGTGAAATGAATGTATTACTGATCATGAAGTGTCAGAAAAGTCCAGACTTTTTTTGTTGCAGATTTTAACAAATCCAAGTTTGTCCAGATGCCAAAAGGACAAGGATATATGCATTTATTTTACCGACAAATTGTGTTGTTAAATGTTTTGCTGCAAAAAATAAATAAATAAATCCTAATTAGCTAAATACTTTCCTCTCAGATGTCCACAACGCTGTAAAAACTAACAGTAAAACAGAAAATTGATTCTGGAATAGTATGGATTTTTAAAATGTGAAATTAGCATTAACCCTGCAAACTAATCAACCTTTCACTTCTGCAGCTGATTGGCTCAATCATCGGCCGTCAGGGAAGCAAGATCAACGAGATCCGGCAGGTGTCAGGGGCTCAGATTAAAATTGGCAGCCAGCTGGATGGAACAAGCGACCGCCATGTCACTATCACAGGAACACCAGTCAGCATGAACCTGGCCCAGTACCTCATTACCTCCTGGTAAGACCCAGTGATACGTAAAGCCATCTAATGAATTGTTGCAAGAGGAAGATGTTGGTTTGAGAGGGTCAAAAGTCATATTTAGAGTAATAATGAGGTGTGGACCTCTTTTGCAAGCAACGTTACTGACGCCAATGCAGAAAAACAGCGTTAGGTTGTGCTGACTTATTTTTACAGTACAGTACTATTGAAATCAAGTTAACTTTAAATTTTGTGCACATATTTCCCTGAATAAAATTTTGTTCATTAAATGAGAAGTCAATGAGAAGAGAAAAAGAAAAGACAAAGAATACAAATTAAATCTTTTTTTTTTTTTTTTTACTGACAACAAATCAGATGAAACTTTTACTGTTTAAGGTCAGTTAGAATAACTAAACTAATTTCTGTTGGCTAAATGCCAGAATAATGACTTTTACATACTTCTTCTAGGTTTTTGTTTGAATAGCATTTTAAACCGTGTGACTTGGGTCAAACATTTTGGAGATCCTTCCAAAAGCTCCCCACAATAGTTTGCATGAAGTTTGTCCTAATGTACAAATGATCTATGGGATTGAGTTCAGAAATTTGTGATGGACATTAACCTTCTTAACATTAACTGTTCTTAAGCCACTTTGTAACTAATTGTTACAAAATATTATGCTTTGGGTCATTGTCCAGTTAGAAAACCCATTTGCACCAAAGCTTTAACTGTCTGGCTGATGCCTAAAGATTCATTATTTTCTCAAAATGTTGTTAATTCATGATCTATTATGAAGTGTGCCAGTCTCCCTTGCAGCAAAACAACCCCACAACATGATGCTGCTACCCCCATACTTCACAGTTGGTGTGTTTTCCTCAGGCCTGCAGGTTTCTCTCTTTTTCCCCCAAATGCACTGATGGTGATTATGGCCAATTACTCCCATTTTAGTTTTATCAGACCACAGGACATGTTTCCAAAAACTCTGTTATTTTTCCCTGTATGCATTCATACACTGTAACCTGAATTTTTTTGTGTTGCTTGTAGAGTACGGGCTTCTTCCTCACTGAGTGGCATTTCAGCATATTTCAGAACAGATCTTGTTTTACTTTGGATAATGATACTCTCTTACTAGCTCCAGCCAGCATCTTCACAGGGTCTTTTGCTTTCGCTCTGGAGTTGATGCGCACATTTTGGACCAGAACACATGAATCTATCTCCTTAATGAAGAGTATGAGGGCTGATATATATATATCTATATATATATATATATATATATATATATATATATATATATATATATATATATATATATATATGTATGTATGTATGTATGTATGTATGTATGTATGTATGTATACTTGGAAAATAGTAGGGCACAAGGTAAAAGAGAGTGGAAGTGATTGGAGCAGACAAAACAACAAAACAAGGTTTTTTTTTGTTTAAACATACTTGTTTAAATTTGTGCTACATACTCCGGTACGCTAGGTGGCAGCAAGCATCCATGGAATAGTATTGTGGTCCACCGTTAAGCATAAAGAAGAAGAAGACAAAGAGGGCGCTTTGCATTAAACTTGTAGAGCCATCATGTCGGAGCCCAGTGTCCGTGTTTCGGGGACAGTTTTAGCGTCTCTTATTTTCCAACATGTTAACAGCGACTCCGATGTGGTGAGAAAGTCTTTTCAGAACTTTTCATGCTTATCGAACCCCGCTGACAGTTCAGTGCTGCTTCTAGTTGTGGAGCAAAGTTGACAGACATAAAACTAAATTAATTTAAAGTCAGCTACATTTAAACTGCGTTATTTTGTCCTTAACTGCCGTTCAGCGGCGAGTCAGATGTAATTATTTGATAACAGCATTCAAAGCTGCCCCAGTGACCCTAAAGCCAAGCAAGCACACCGGACTCTGTTCAGATAACCTTCAGGTTTAAGAGAAATGCATTCCCAAAACAAAAAAAACCCTAATGAGAAAATGATTAAAGGCATTATCAGAACTATGACGCACTGTAGTTATATTCGGTATACATTAAGTTAAACAAGGGACATTTTTAACTTTAATTCTGACCCTGTTGTTTTGATGGAAGGACTGGATACAGTTATGGTCACTCATAATTTGGGCGTTTAATCAATTGAAACAGATTCCAGGGAGGGACGATTATATGCTGGTAAACCAATCAAATGAACACCTTTTGATCGTATATCAGTTGCGGACTATTGATCTGGTCAGTTCAGTAGTAGAGGTTGGTAATCGCTGTCAGCTGCTGTAGTGTTAATGAAATTAACTAAAGAGACACACACAGAAATGGATTTGCAGGTGGAGGCCACAGACTATTTTCCCTCCTAAATCTTTTGACTGATTTTCAGTAGTTTTGCATTTGACCAGGGTCAGTTTCACTACCGGTAGAGTATTATACGATCCAGGTATGAGGCAATACCTGGACGTACAGAGGATACACAGGCAGTCCAGCTCCACCAGGATGACACATCAATACGTGACATTGCCCAAAGGTTTGCTGTGTCTCCCAGCACAGTCGCAAAAGCATGGAGGAGATTCCAGGACACAAGTGAGCTGTTTCCTTGAGCTCTCTCCTATAGGAGAGCTGGACAGGGGCGTCGGAGATCCTTACTTGTCAGCAGGACCGGTTTATGTTCCTTTGTGCAAAGAGGAAAAGGATGAGTACAGCCAGAGCTCTCCAAAGTGACCTTCATTGTGCCTCTGGTGTGTATGTCTCAGACCAAACCATTGAAAACAGACTTCATTAGGGTTACCTGAGGGCCCGACATCCACTATAGGCCCTGTGTTCATTTTCCAGAGTACACCAGAATTGGCAGGTTTGGAAGTGGCACCTTTTCGCAGATGAGAGCAGGTTCACTCTGAGCTCATGTGACAGATGTGAAAGGGTCTGGAGAAGCTGCGTTGAACGTTATGTTGCCTGCAACATTGTTCAGCATGATCAGTTTGGTGGTGGGTCAGTGTTTGTCTGGGGAGGCAACTCCATGGAGACTTGTACAGGATAAACAGTGGCACCCTGACTGTCATTAGGTATCAGGATGAAGTCCTTAGACACATTATTACACCCTTCACTGGTGCAGTGGGTCCTGGGTTCCTCCTGGTGCATGACAGTGCCTGGCCTTATGTGGCAAGACGAAGTGGATACCACTGACTGGCCTCCACACTCCCCCTGACCTAGATCCAATAGAACATCTCTAGGATATCATGTTTAGGTCCATCTGACATCACCAGGTTGCACCTCAGACTGCCCACGAGCTCAGTGATGTCCTCATGTACGAAGCGTGTTTGCACACAAAAACCTTGCGGTGCAATGTTTTACGCACAATCTGCATGTTAAAAAATGAACGTTGCGTGAAAGTGTGCGGAAATCCATGCAAAATTTTGACCTGCTGTGAAAATGTGTGGAAGCCAGTAGGCCTGTTGCGATAAGCAATAAATAAACTATTCGTGTGAATAAAATGAATCGCATGATAAATTAAAATGAGCGCGATAATTCCGGTTTGCATTCTTGTTTGCTTTCCTTGTGTCTCCCTCTCTTTCTACTAAAGGGACTGGATGAGTAAAGTTTTCACTCCGGTGTCTCGACACAGCCCTCCCCTTCTCGTGAAGCGTAGGGGGGAGTGGACCCAAGGTCTCGTTACGTACTTCATAGTGTAGCCTGAGAGCCCCGTAGGAAGCCAGAGAAACGCGTTAAGATAAGGAAAAACAGCCAGAACATTTAGCCATCCTCCCTCCTCAGCCAGAACTCCTGCTCCTACTCCACCCTGTAGTACCGCCTAACCTCCTGACTGCTGCTTGCTCCCTCCGTAGTTGCCCAGGGCTGATTACTTGTTCGTTCTTCCTCTTCCACTGCATTTGTCCCTCGTTTACCGATACCATCATCATTATTGGCCTTTTTGAAGAAATTTCAGACACACTGCTGCTTTGACATTTTTAGTGAAGCCAATGAGGTCTTGCATCAAGTGAGAAAACAGCTAAATAATATGCTGAGTCCGCCAAGTGGTCACGGGTATGAATTGAAATCTTTAAAAATGACAGATGGTCTTCAGATTTTTCCTTCACCGTATATATATTTTAAAAAAAAGTTAAAAAACAGCAAACATTTGGTTAACGTGACCCCTGCCGTCAATACAACAAACCTGCATCTGCACCTAAAAAAAAAATCATCCGATGCATTTTTCCCAGCTGAGGAAAAAGAATCTACAGTCTTCCCATCAGACCACAATCACTGGAGCGTTAAATCTGACGGACTAAAGTAGCTACAGATTCACATCTACTCTGATTCAGATCAACTTCTTTTGTTGCTTTAAACTTTTTGGTTTTAAAACTAACCAAACTGCCAGCTTTGCCTGTTTTCGCTGTCTGAGCCTAATGATTCCTATTTTTGAAGGGCAATTTTGTTTGGAGAGACTTCCTAATTCATTTTATTTATTGTTTTTAGTTCTTTATTTATTTTTTGGATAATCTCTTCCAGTTCCAGTGTTAGATGTTTTTTAGAAATCAACTAGAACTTGAGAGGGTGTAGCTACTTGCATTATTATACCGTTATATTAGTTTAAAATGGTCTCCAAACGACAGTATTATCATTTATCGCAATAATGTCTTTCATGACAGGCCTAGTAGCTACGCAAACCTTTTCATTTGACAATAATAAACTACAGAGAACTAAACCTCCCCTAAATACAGTGAAATATGACATCATTCAGTTCTATTGATTTCATGGAGCATCAAACCTGATGTTTTTTCATGAGTTTGAGCTTTTATGGTTTAAACCTGAGCAATGAAACTGAATCATATTTAGTCTTATACAATAACGTAACACACCCCAGAAAATGATGGAAACAACCTCAATCGGATGGAAACTGTAAAACTTCCTCTGTCTTTAGATGTAAATGAGCATGGGTCTGTTCGCTGAGGAGCAGAAAATGTGAATCATTATATTGCCATAAGGGCCCCATCTGTAAGTGAATATGAATTTGTGAATAGAAAGCATTTTCATTCAAGATATGTGCAAACTATTTGTGATGTGCAAATGTGTCTCACTAATGCAACTGGCCTCCTCAGCTCATGATTCCTTTACACTATGAAAATAATTATAGTTATCCTAATTATAGTAGTTGTGTTGGGAACAAACCTCAGAGGCAGGTATCTTCACGTCCTTCAGCGTTGTACTATGAATGAGCTCAGTGCAGCAGCTGGACAGCGCCTTTTGGATCTGATGCAGACTTTGTAGAACTAAACTGGTTTGAGCTGACAAACCTTTTATTTTCAGTCAGGTTTGAGTCGCTCATGTCATTCAAGGTGTTAGTTTGTTGTAACTGTTGTAACAATTCTAGGGTTACGTTTAAATTAGTTACGGTGAGATGAAACTTTGTGAAGCACTGAAGCTTTCCATCCAATTACTCGACACGAGCCGATGCTTCTTGATGCCTCGTTTGTGCCATCAAGTGGACAATAAATGTAGAACAGACAGAGTGATTATAATAACATGACTTTGGTGTGTGAAGCTTTAAATTGAGTAAATAAATGAATGATATTTGCGATGCCATTATATAAATTCTGAAAATGGCCTGAATATAATCCTAATCTGTCTTTGATACAATGAATGGATCAAACAAGGGAGATCACTGTGACATGGATGTTCTTTATAACCATGCTTATGTTATAATCAGTCTGACAGAGGGAGGTATCCCAATCCTTGTGGTTTTTAGTATAACAATGACCATCAGTGGGACCCTTTGTGGGGTGCCTTGAGACGACATTGTTGTAAATAAGCGCCGTTTAACTAAATA
>JAHUTJ010060374.1:0-10508 GCA_036250325.1 Characodon lateralis
ACACCAACACTCTTATGTTTCACTAGTGGAGAGTTGATACTACCAAAATCAACACCAATACATCAACACTTCACTCTGAAAAAGCCTAACACCAGCATTTTAACACTGATGAATTTGCTGTGTGGGATTGAGGTCCCTAAGACTCTTGATAGACTTCAAGATAGATCTTTTTCCTTAAAAATAATAGTCTTTGGACTCATAAATAAGTGGCTGACAATGCATGTAGAATGTGGTAGAACTCGGTTCTGACCACAAATACCTTAATAGCGAGCTAGAGTACAGGAAATCCAACAGAACATTGTTACTAGAACCATGAGCAATGTAAAGAAGCAACAGAGGATCTGACAGTGAGACTGGGAAAACCAGGACTATATATAGTGACAATACAGAACAAAACCCATTTAAAGCCAACAGGTGCCTAACTAAAACCAACCTACCTCAAACCAAGAAAAAACACCAAATCAAACCAAATCTACAGACCATAGAAACAGTGCAGACTCATATAAATCAAACGGTCCTGCTTGGATACAAGCACTAAACTCATTTTCATTCTAAACGGGAAGACCTGACCCATTTTCAGAGCTAATTCAGCACACCGCTTTGCAAAATATTTATGTACATTTCCTAAAATTGCTTACTGTGTGTCTGTGAGGTTTTGGAAAGCTACATGAATATGTAATGTATTTCTTGGACCATATATTTTCTTGTAATTTGTAGTTATAAAATCGAACATTTTGCTTGGAGAAAATCCTTGGATGCCTCAGATGGAAATATGTATTTATGGAAAGGCTTTATATGTTACAGCAGATTTCCCTTTGTCAATAAAGTCTGGGGAAATGCCATGACAGCAGACCAAACAGTTTCTAGAATATAAAACAATACATTTAGAGATTTTCTTACATAATTTTATATCTGCTAATACTCAGATTTTAAATATCACAGCAGAAAACTGGCAGCAGTGAGTAATGTATGGTCCCAGGATGCGAACAACACAGTGTTTGTCTCAGACGTGCTCCCAGAAAATGCTTATCTCTTTCATTAATCCCATCTGACATGCACAATTTGGTTGGTGAAGATGTTAACACCAAGTGATGAGAAACACAGAAAATCATCATAAGTTCGTTCATGATTACAGCTGTAAACAACTGTAGGTTTTCTCATCATTTCCTGGAACAACATGAAGTTTCTTTGGGGTTTTCCTCCATATTTACTCCAGCTGAGTTAATTTATAAATTCAGAAAACATAATTTCAGAAACAGTTTAATTTAAACTCACCTACTGTTATGATCTGGGGTTGTTTGGTTTCTGTTTTTTTCTTATATGTTTCTCACAGTTCTTGAATCATGCTTCTGTTTATTATTTTCCTGGTCATGCTTTAGTTTTTGTCTTCTAGTTCATGTTTTGTCAAGTTAGGTTTTTGGATCTGGTTATGCTTTAGTTTCATGTNATATGTTTCTCACAGTTTTTGAATCATGCTTCTGTTTATTATTTTCCTGGTCATGCTTTAGTTTTTGTCTTCTAGTTCATGTTTTGTCAAGTTAGGTTTTTGGATCTGGTTATGCTTGAGTTTCATGTTTTTCTAGTTGTATTTCTTTTAGTTTTTATCCTTGGATTTCAATTCTGCTGAACCCACATTTTGTCCTGTCAATCAACTTTATTCGGTTCCCCTGCACCTAGCTAATCTGTCTTCTAGCTTCACCTGGTTCACACTCCATAAATACACACCTGTTCTGTCATTCGTTGCAGAAACATTTTCTGGATCATGCTCATGTCTTGTTTTTTGGATCACTGTCTCTGTTCATGTCTGTCCTTTTTGATCATGCCAAGCCTGTTTTGCTAGCCTGCCCATGTATGTTTTTGCGGTCACCCTCAATAGTAATTTTTTGTTAATTAAATCATTTCATTCACCGTCATGCTGCCTGCTCGTCTGCCTTCCGGAGTCCTTCGCTATACTAACCTTAACACCTACAGTCCATTTCAGTCCAAAATGTCTCAGAGTGAGTGTGATTACAGTTTATTCCAGTACAGTCATATTCAAATTAAAATCAAGTGATATATAAACTGTTTAAACCAAACTGCTCCGATCCAGTCCAGTTATAGTTAAATTAACACTAAAATAAACACTAAAATAAGCACTAAAATTTTTCACCAGATTTATTTTTTGTTATTTCCAAAAATGTTGGACTGCAGCAACAATAGGCTTTAATAGGCTTCATTCAGAGCCTAATTTAATGTTCAGTTTTATTGCTTGCTCTGTTTGTAAAGTTTGTCAGGAACATGTTTAGTGATTGTACTGCCCAGGGTAGATTTACCTGCATGCAGGTAGTGAAACCTGCAAGGGTGTGCAAGTAGCTCACTCCTGGCACATGAATTTGGCGTCATTCTGTCGCAAAAATGCAGCCTAGTTTTGTGCTAAGAAGTCGATTGTGTTCAGGATTTCAAGTTTAATGAGCCAACATGCAGTAATCTAGAATTTTATTGCATTTTTCTTCTTCTTTATTTTCTAACCCAGTCAACATGGCAGCAAACAGAGATTTTTGACAATGATATATAGTAAGTATTACTGCTTCCACGCAGGGATTTTCTTGATGGAATAAGAGATGGTAACATTATTCTGTTGAGACAAATTAGTGCCTACCTACCCTTGATTCTCAAACATTCAGCTTCTTTTCTTGTTTATACAAATCATGAAGCTGAGATGTTGATGATAAATCTAAGCTTAAAAGAAAAATGCTAAATGTTGTTAGCCTTTTTTATTTTTCATTAAAAACAGAAAGATTTTATCTTTGTTCATAAAATATATCATCTGAATCCTTAAGAAACAGGATTTAAGACCTTCTTTTATACTTAAATTAAGGGGAATTTTTCCATGTTTTATCCTGTAGGAATGTTTCCATCTTGTTGCTGCACAAAATATATATAATTTCAGAACAGAGAAAAAACAGCAACACAAATACAAATCTCTTATACATTGATTTGTCCTAAATCAGTGTAATAAATCATAACCAGACAGGGCTCTTTACCTCTGACTGACCTCCTTTAATGTAAATTTACCTTTTTTTAAACACAGTTAAAATCATTTTGGAGACTCGTGTCTTTAGGTTTCTCATTACCTGCCAAGAGGAAAAGAATCCAGACCCAAAGAGAGCTCAACAGAAAGTTCAAAACCTGCTATAATGAGATGTTTTCACCTCTAAACCTGAATCATATTTCATGTAAACAAAGACAGAAGATTGGCCAATTCCATGGCTGAAGCATGTGAAGTTGAGGTTGTTTTCACTCAACAGAACAAAAACAAAGCTTTAAATTTAAAAATCACAAAAAGTTTCAGTAGATGCCTGACAAATCCACACGCAAAAGAAAACCGCAAGAAAAACAGGAACATTGCACATTATTGCTCCTCCAGAGAACCTAAAAGCCGAGAGAGTTTGAATCGGATGCTGAGAATTAATCAGTCATTTATTCTGGAGGTGAAACCATTCTTTGGTTTCACTTGCTGATTAGTTACAGCTTCACCCTGGCTTTGGTGCCATGCACATGAAATTGGAAACAGGTTTTCAACCTTTTAGCCTCTGATAAAGAATATCTGACTCTGCAGCCTGTTTTCCTTTCCTTTTTGATCTCTTTTTAATCAGCACATGAATATCCCTTAGTAGTGATTAATGTTTGCTGCTCAGCATTTGTGTTTTCTGTGGAAAAAGCTCCTCTTTTTCTGGGTTCATCTGCCTTTTCTTTCTGATAAATCTAAAAGAGATGTGCAAAATCTATTATTTTTACTGGGACATTTTTCACTTTTTTATTCAAATTGACAGATTCCTCTTAACAACAACCTCCTTATATGCATACTGTTGGAGCTTGAACCTGTAAACCAGAACAAAAATATTCTGTCTTAATGTGATTCTCTTAAAATAAAATGTTTTGTTTTTTTTTTAATACAGTGCTGTTCAAAAGCCTAGATTTCACTTCAGCTGAGCCAGGCTTTCTCTAAATGAATAAGAAAAAAGATCCTAAAGATGCACCAAACAGAGATGTTTTGACCTCTCCTTTTGTAAAGCTCTGATCTGCAGAAACATATTTTGATTATAAGATATTAATAACACCATATTGCTTTCTTTCTACTTTCCAGATACATTATAATGTTAACTGTCTTAACAATATATTTGTAAATAAAAACACCAATTTTCTCCAGAACAGCCCAAACTACATCATGGAAACTCTACTAATACATTAAAATCCTTCAGGTTGTGAGACATCAGCCATCTGAATAGAACCCAACTTAAATCAGCATACCTACATTTGTTATATATATATTTTTTCACACTTTAAAATGTAAAACAATGCACCACATCACAAGATGTTAAATTCTATCTTACATTTAATCAAATCTGTTGTGTCTGAATTAATATTTGACTGACAAAATCAGTGAAAACATGTTGGACTGTTTAAATCATTCAGACAGAAACTCTGCATTTTAACAGGATTTCACCATTTCCAAACAAAGACAACAAACTAATACATGCCTATCATGTGTTTAATATTGTATATTAGTAATTATCACAGTTAGCATGTTCAGTGGAATTTCTAATCCTGGTTAAGTTAGTACACCCTTACCTTACCTGTGGTTTTTCTAAAATTCTGCCAATACTTCCAGGACGAGCTGTGACAGACACAGCTAGACTCAGCTAGAATCTCTTGTCTCGTTGTTGTTATCACAACTTGTTAGCCTTTATTTCCATCCTGACAATCACCAGTCAGGGCAAGTCAAGCTTAACATTGGCTGGTTTTGATCATCTGCTGATTTCTCACTGCATCTGATGAACGTTTGATAAATATTTCTCCAGGATTTCTGAAGGTCATCCAACATTTTTCTTCTGGCATTGGCTTCTTTTCAGTCTAGCACCTGACCATTTTCAGTAGAATGTTATTTAAGCTGTTTAAATATGACCTATGAAGCATACAGACGTCGAAGGACTTCTAAACCTGGTCCCAACTGCTGAACCATTGATGTATTGACAGATCTTAACAGACATCTTAACAAACAACCAATTTTAAATGGGTTTTTAGGCTCTTTGCTACCAGCAGCCAGTCTCAATGAGACAGTATATTCCCATTTCTTTAGCTAAATCTATGAAAAAGACAAACAAACAGTTTGAGAGACAGAAAATATGAGCTATTAGCTGAAAATCTGCTATACAGTAGCTGATCAACTGAAGGTTGGTACAAAGCATAGATGCTGTCAGTTCTTTACTGGATTTTATCCCATGTTTCCTAAAGATGTCACCTCCAGATTTGCTGGAGAAAGTTTTTAGGGTTCAGGCACTTCTACCTTTGTCTTGCCCTTATCCACTGTCCTAAATTAAAGTATGCTCTGTACTGATCAGTATGCTGTCATAGTCAGTTAGCAGAGGTGCACATAAAATCTTCACTATCATCTTAACTGATGCTGGCCGCCATTTTTATCTTCCTTCAAAACCTTCTTAAATTACTTAAATGACAACTGTACTCCCCATTTCCTTCACAGCTACTACAACTGGAAGACACAGGCATCTAGGCCCAACTCCAGCCCCAACCTTTAGGTGATTTATGATCACCCAAACTGACTTCTCTTCAAGAGCAGGAGGGACAAAAAGATGCAGAATGTAGATCCTTGGGTAGGGCTTGTCTCTGGTACTGTTCGAGCTCTGCTGCTTTGCTTTAGGCATCAGACACACAAATGGGGAAGTTAATCAGGTCCAGTCACCTGCTGCACGGCCATAAAGACGTTTCTGGGAAGTAAAAAGCCTTATCAAATCCAGTTTTCTTCCAGGCATAGATTGTCCCTAAAGCCAGTGTTATATTTAATACATGTTGCATTAAAAGCCCACTGGCCCAGAGCGATAAAGAAATCATATTTACTTTTCACCTGCACACAGAACGAAGGATCAAGGGGTTGAGGCAGGTGCTTCCTTCGTTCATTCTGGCAGAGGCCTCAGAAGAATAACGGCCTATAGGGATGGTTCTTATTTTCCCTCCTGCTTCCCTCTTTGCTGGGGGGTAGGGAAGTAGTTGGTGGGGCAGAACTATTTTGAAATTGCAGACAGAGCTGTGGGGAGTGCGTTTTTGAGGCCAAAATGGCAGCACAGTGTTCTAGCTGTGGTCGAGCCCCGCCCGACCAGGCCGTCTATTAAAAACACAACCGATGGAAGGCACAGGAAACCAGGGACATCAAACTACCCGCGTGCCCAGAAGCGCAGCACAGCTCAGCCCAGAACCATCCAGCTTTTAACCCTCCGTCTGTGCTGCAAAGCTGCTCAGCGGCTGCTGATCTGCAGCTTAATCTTTAAAGTTCAGAGTAAATCTAACCTCATTTTGTTGGTTTTGTTTTTTCTGCCTTTGTTAAACCATGATCACTTCTCTTCAAGCCAAAAAAGTGGGTTTGTTGGTGAAGGGGTTCTCTTATCTCAGTGACTTATTTGGTTTGGCTGAATAAAACTGAAAGAAAAGCTTTGCTTAGATAATGTGAGTATTAATAAAACATTGTGGTTTCCGGATAATATGGAGGTCTGTCATTTACCAGAAGGTGTTGAAGTCATTTTTAGCTGTCTGTTTCTCCTGAAGTGTCTTTGAACTCTCCTCACTTATTACGACACCCGCAGTGCTTGAGGTAAATGTGTAAATTGAGTGTAATGGTTGACCAATGGAGGGAGTCCCAGCAAAAAATGTTTCCAGCTGCTTGTGGCTTCACATCTCACTTCCACAGGAACTCTGGATGGATGGATGGATGGATGGATGGATGGATGGATGGATGGATGGATGGATGGATGGATGGATGGATGGATGGATGGATGGATGGATGGATGGATGGATGGATGGATGGATGGATTCATTCCAGCTAAAAGTCTTTCGGAGTGTGTAAAGCAGCCCAAACTCCAGATTGGAAGGAAAGCATTTTACGAACATCAATTTTCACATTTTGCAACAAATTCCCTGTAGAAGTCTGGGCTTAGACTGGGCCATTCTAACACATGACTATGCTTTGATATAAACCATTCCATTGCATCTCTGGCTGGATGTTTAGAGTTTTTGGTCCTATTTGAAGATGAACCTCCACCCCAGTCTCAAGTCTTCTGCAACCTCCAACAGGTTTTCTCTCAGAATTTGCCTGTTTTTGGCGTTGTCCACCTTTTCATTAACTCTGACCAGCTTCCCTGTCCTTGCTAAAAGAGAAACTAAACCCTAAATCAACTTTTTTTTTTCAAATAGGCTGTAGAAAGTGGTGTGCTATCGTTATGTTGCTGTGCTATTTTTTTAAATTTCATGGAAACTTATTTAATTCTGCAATATTTGTTCTAAAAAGGTCTTAGTGCTGCCCTCTTTGGGTTGAGCGGTGGTTACTGCAATTGAATTTTCCTATTGGTTCAAATGGTACAGCTTGGTACATGCTTACGTAACAGCCCCTGCGTTTGGGTATAAAACCATCTCACTCAGAGATGAGGTTCCATAAAGCCTGTCTTAACCTCCTGTGATAAGGGGGGGTGAAAAATCCTCCACCTCAAAATATCAATCGATCTGCTCACTCTTTATGTTTCAATATACCAAATTAAGCTAGCTGCTACTTTCCTTTGTCCTCCTGAAAACCCCCCACATAAATCCCTTTGCTCACCCTTACACTTGGAACCGCCCACTTTGATGGCATTTTTCAAAATTTATCTGGGGGCAGTGTTATTTTTTGACATGGGGTTTAGTTCCACTTTAATATTAGCATTCCCACAGCATGATGCTGCTGCCACCTTGTTTCACCATAGGAATGGTGTGCAGTATTACTCTTCTGCCAAACAGCATTCTGTGTGTGGCCTGAAAAGTTCAGTCATGGTCTCATGTGACCAGAACATATCCTTAGATATGATTGCAGCTGTTACTGCACTTAATACATTATCAGACTTTTGCCCTTAGAACATTTTTTATTTTTATTCCTCTTCACAGTCCTGCTCTACTTCGCATTGGTCTCCTAACATAAAAAGCCAATAAAATATATTGAAGTTTAAGGCTGTAATGTAACTAAATATGGAGCAGCTCAAGAGTTACTATTTTAAATTGATTTATTCTAATGAGCCCACTGAATCTAGCTATTTGCTATAACAGATTGTTTCATTGCATTTTTTATTCTGCAAACAAATAACAGAATTAAACAGCATCAAACTGCCCCACAGAGGTTCATGAAAATATTTCTTAGGTTAGTCTTTGAATGAATGTTAGTTTAAAAAACCTGAAACAGGCAATAAAACTAATGCAAAATATGGAACAAAACACCTCAAAAATCTGTATTCATAAATACCTAAAAATATAAATGCATGTTGACTAAACATTTTAGATATTTTTTGTATAATGACAAAAAGATTTGGTCTGTGGAATATTTGGTTAATGAATGTCTGAACAACGGGAAATTTAAATAGGTGAAATTAAATCTGCGAATGTTTGAAAGAGATTTATGAAGAATTTCTTTAAAAGGAGCTGGACAGTTATTTACAGAAAAATTCATAAATGTAGATTTTTTTTTAAATATATTCTGTTTTTTTTATGATGGACACATAGCAGCCTTATCTTTGTTACAGTAGCTAATAAAGTTATACTTAAAATTCCTAATTATACTCTAACTGAAAAAGTTCTCTTTCAGAAATGGTTTCTCAGTCAAACCCAGATAAGAACTTACACCACCTGAGTGGCTCTGGATTACTTGCAGCATCATTTTTTGGTTCTCTGGCCCTGTGAGAAACAGAAACAGTCTAAATAAGAATGGTCTGATATTTCAAGGCTGAAAATGTTCTCCATGCTCATAAAACCCACGTTTAGGAATTAACTTAAACAAACAGATGTGATTTAGCCAAACAATGCAACTTTGAAACATATATTCTTCCTTTCTAAACTTGCTCCTCTGTTTGGTTTCAGTCCAGCCCAAATAAGGACTTCAGCAGGAAGCTCCTCCACTCGGACCTCTATGTCCATGTCGTGCTGTATGACTGCAGTGTCAGAATGATCTGATCTGCAGACGCTGCAGACGACGCAGGCGTACATGTAGCGCAAAAAGCAGAAAGCCTCTAATTTAAGAGGGGTGCTGCTGCTGCTGCATCATCATTTAAAAACTCTTTCCCTCATATTGTGCATGCCATCAGGGTGGAGGTGCTGCTGCTGTTTGGAAAAAAATATGACGACATCAAACAGAGGATTCCCAGAGGAAGATGTGGACAGACTGGTGTGACAGCCGGAAATTTTCCATAAGTTTAAAATGGAACTTAAAGATTTCTTTTGGTGGAAACAGGATTTGTTATCTGTCATTCCACAAGCCAGGAGTCTTAGCTAGGAGCCATAACCTGCTCAGCGACCCCAGGCTCATCCACCGTTGGGGCCAACATGTTTCGGGCTCTTTGTCTAAACAAATTAAAGGTATAAGAGCTCTGAAAGATGTTGGGGGCTGCCTTTATGTCCTCCCCCAGGCTCTGGCAGCTCCAAATGGACTGGGAAGAGTGGATAATGGACTTAAAGCCTTCCTTGTGTTCCCAGATGGAAGGCACACCACACTAGACATCAAAGATCTCCACTGCTTCCATATTAATCTTTGACTGACAGATTTTAATGCAGCAAACTCTACAAATAATCACATTTGGAAACTTGTTTGAAATTTAAAGAAGCTCAATTTTTGCCACTGATACTGAAACAGATGGTGGGAATGACACAAGTAATATTATCTCTGACCGTAAGATATTAATAAATTACATACCTTCATTCATATGAGTTCAGTCTGAAGCTTCATCTTGGCCAATGATTTAACTAAGTGGACATACTTTTCCACAAGGCCCCTTTATTTCTTTTGCATATTTTAATGTAATAAAAAAGCTTCACAAACAAACCCATAAAGAGAGATTTTTTTATTCAAATAAGAATCTGAAAATTGTTGTGTTTGTATTTATTTATCCACCCTTTATTTTGACCCCCCCCCCCCCTCAGGTGTGTTGAAGTAGGGATTGATTAATTGATTTATAAAGTGCTTAACAACAACCACCAAGAACAAAAATAAAATAAGGAAAATGAGGAAAGTGCCATTCCACTACATTGTTGGAATTATGATTATCAATTAATTAATATTTATCAAGAATTATAATTAACAATCATAATTTGACAAAATTTATTTCTAAACCAAAATCCTCATTTATGAATCGAGACCAGAGATGTCTTCTGGTGTTGTAATTGTGGCTCAACGCCTTTGATAATTACAACCGTTAAATACTCAGTAATAATTGATAACTATTACCAGTGATGTCACTGTTTAATCAACCGTTTCTACCGAAACATGTGGAACTTTTAACCTTATTTTGACTGACAAATCACTTTTGCACAAAATAAACACAAAAGGCTTTCTCTTATCTATGTGAATATTTATTAAATCACAGCCTGATACAATCCGCTCTTCCGATTTAATAATCTTCACCTAATCAAACATGCAAAGTTCTACACAAAAAGGGGGTAAAATATCT
>JAHUTJ010060375.1:0-10505 GCA_036250325.1 Characodon lateralis
ACAAACAAAACTTCATAAAATGAAAAACGTTTAGATCATTTCATTCTAAATCTGTCTCTGCCCAAAACACTTAACCTCATGAACCGTGGTGAGGAAACGTTGTCCAAGGGCGAAGTTTGAAGAAGGTGTCCACAGTGAACAAACGGTTAGCTCGGTAGCTTCGCTACCAAGGGGGGTTGAAGGTGCATTCGCTCTCTGAACAAAAGGGTTAGCTCCGGAGCTGTAGCTGGGCGGCCTGTCCTGTCCACTGCGGTCTCTGATGTCTTCCTTCCAAACTGGGAGATCGCGTCTTTGCAGGGGGTTTCTCTCGAACACCGTTGCTCCTACAGGGCTCGGAGAGACAGTCAAGCAATGCTTGTACCTTAATTACCCCCGTTCATGAATGAAAATACCGGATACACAGACAGTATTTCATTCATACTTAACTTTGCATATGATCGATGATCGTATGACATCCTTGGATCCAGATGAAGAGATGTCTGTTTGCCAGCAAAGAGACATCAGCGTGCTTTGTCCCCCCTATCCGGTCCCTCTGGAAGGCCGTGTGGAAGAGGGCGGATGTAGCAACAGCTGTGCTTTTATTTGGGTAGTGGTGTCACAGGAAGTCCGCAGTTATCCCGTTTCCTGGCTGTGCCGGAAGAAGGTTAATGCACCCTATTTGAAAAGTTCCATAAAGGTCCGTACCGGAGTTTAATGTTGAAATCCATGGCTGTGGGTCCCAACACATTAGTGTAATTTTGTGGTACCACTGTCCAATCAGATTATTTCTTACCTTCAGAAACAAAAATAACCCAATATGTTTCCATTCACATTTAAAGTTTTTTTTTGCCAAGGAAAATGTTTAATAGAAGCAATTACTCTCAGAAGTTGTAAAAGTTTTAGCTGGTGATATCTTAGGGAAAACTACAAGTGTTTTTATATTCATGTGCAACACAGAAGTGATTAGGTATCCTTTCCTTCCCCAGATGAAAAAACAAACTGCAGAACCAAGCCTTTCATAGTTTTTGTCAGGACCTGATAGAAGGTACAGTGTAAAATCAACACGCTGCATGAATCAGAAGAGGAGGAAAAAAACTCAGCTAATATAACCTCTTCTCAGCAGGTGCTGTGAAAAACTGTGAATTTGCACCTTCCATTGGCATAACCTAACGCTTGTGGACAAAAACTGCACCAAACTGTAAGTACAGTGTCAGAGACTGTACGAAGACCATCTGCAGTAAAACTAAGCCTGTTTTCATGAGGTCTCTACCCATTATATTTATGGGATACACATGGTGACAACAGAAAACAATACCTGAAGGAGAGCCCATCATGTGTTACACATGCGATGGGTTTTGAAAATGCTCCTTCATGAGATCTGTCCTGAGGCTGACATAGAAACATATGGTTACTGCTGAGTTTTGGAAGTGTTGTAACTTCCTCTGCTGTTTAATAACTAGAATAATTGACCCTGAATATTCCACGACGAGAGAGATAACTTGCTTCTCTAAAAGAATTAACTGGAAAGTATCAAATAAGTTTTCACCCTTTTGAGGAGAATTTTCTAACCCTAAAATAATATTTTAACCTGCTACATCTGTCAAGCAAGAGTGTCACATGAGCAGCGGTTAATAAGCATTCTTCATTGCAGAAAATAGGAAAAGATTTATGCAAATGTGTGTGTTTTTTACGTTACCCTCCTCAGTTTCTTGATCGCTCCACAGTCAGACTGTCATGGCACACAGTCCTCTATCAGTCCAAAAATCCAGGCCCTCTCCCAGTCTGTTGGTGGGACATTCAATCCTTCCTTGTCCACTTTAACTTCTCCAGGAGGGAGAAAGAACTTTGCTCCGGCCTGTTTCTCTTCTGCCTGCATAAGATGTGCTTTCAATATAAATCCAGTGTATCACTCTTCTGGCTCTGGCAAACAACATGGATCGTTGTCCATCTCAGTGGGTTTGGGGCCAGACTTCTTCTGAGTTTCGTTCTGGTGGAAACTCACACTGTGATTTGCAGCAGGCAGGCAGGCTCTCTCTCTTTCAGGCCATGATGAAGAAGCGTCTCTGGTGGAGTAGCCATGGGAAGAGCAGGTTTCTAAAGTCCAGACTCAAAAACGCAGATGTTGCACTCAAATCCCATATATGTGTGTATGTGTNGGGCAGGTTTCTGAAGTCCAGACTCAAAAACGCAGATGTTGCACTCAAATCCCATATATGTGTGTATGTGTGAGAGGCAGAAGAAAAAGTTTAGTATAGGTTCAGATTTTGCACACAGGAATATTATCAGTCAGTCAGTCAGCTGTCCACCATAACATGCACTATACTCCTTTCTTTTCCGACTGATCGCAATATTTAAGACAAATGAAACTTCCTGCAGGAATGTTTTAACTCTTTAACACCTTAATTGATGCACTCTGTGCTTTTTAATCTTTTTCTTATGTTTTTTTATTTTTCTCATCTCCATCCATCAACTGTTTTACTTGAAACTATTTAAACTATTTAACTTATTTATACTCAAACCTCCACTCTGTGAAAAACCAAACTTCCCAAGTTAAAGCACATTGAACACAATCATCCCCACCTTTTCCTTTAATTTTTTAGGAGATGATGGTTAATGTGTAATAAAAATAAAAATAATAATAATATACATTATATCATACAGAGCAACTTCTCACCCAGATATATTTAAGGACAAATAGTTCGGATCCAATCGGCCAGAAGCCGCAGGCGGGCACTAGGACTCCCCTCCGTAAAATGGAGGTGGGCTGAGGACGACGTCTCAGGCTGGCCAGGCGTCCGTGTCCCCTCCCGCGGTCTCCTCTGGCACGTTAGATCAATTATAGAATGATGTCCCAGATAAAAGGTATTTTTTAATCTGGGCAAAAGAAAACACAGGACCAGCAGAATCTTGCTATGATTCTTCCAAAATGCTCAGTCCTCCAAACACACACAACAGCACTCACACAGTCAGTATTTTGACATATTTATGTCCCTTCAGCAATATGTGGTCGACCTAGCTTAGTTTATGAGCTCCCTTATTATTCAACATTTAATTTCATTTCCTTCCGGCGAAATGCTACCAAACAAATTATCCAGTTCCCTTACAGCGGAATTACCTAGTCGTTTCTAATCTCCTTGTGGCGAGATCTTACCTAAATTTATTGCTATTTCCTTGCGGCGAAATAAAACCTATCCAATTGCTGTCTCCTTACGGCGAGACGCTACCAATGACTTTTTCTTATCTTAGCGCTTATTCTATTTTAAAACTGTCTCACCTCGGAGTTGACTTCTTGGTGACTCTCTGGTCACTGTTAAAGCAAAGAAAATAAGGTTATTGAAATTTCTCCGGCTCGAAGGACCAAGTTAATGTTAGTGTTATTAATGTTATTAATTAGTCAACTCAGAGGCAAGAACGATACAGAATCAAATTTACTTGCAGCAAGGGTAGCTCACACTTTGTAGTGCAAATCTACAAAGTGTTGGCATCCCTCTCTCTTTATACATGCTGGTTCACACACAGTTCAACAAACATTCAGGGTGTGTGTGTGTGTGTGTGTGTGTGTGTGTGTGTGTGTGTGTGTGTGTATGGGGTCAGAAAGGTTAGGGTTCATGTGTCTTGATTTTAAACAGAGAGGGAGTGAGGACTTGTTAATCATAACTCACTCGACTCCCACATATCCCTTTTCTGTGGCATGTAGGAGGGAAAAGCACTCGGAGCAGACATGAGTGATAAACAATACAAAAGTTTTCAAACCCTAACAAGGAGAGAATAACAAAACAGAAGTCCAAGGACACAATCTAACCCAAGAAACATAGCTATAACAGATTATAAACCAGAAAGGACTATGAACAAAATACAATGATCTCAAGCCAAACCTAAGAAAATCAAACCTAAGAAAACAACAGAAGCAGGATCTAAAACTCTGTGAGAACAAAATAAGAGAAAAACCCAAAACTAAAAACCAAACACCCCCAAATCATGACAGAACCTCTCCCTCAAGGGCAGATACCAGACACCCACAAAGAGTCCAAAAACCATTCTGTAGCGCTGACCTGATGGTACAAGTCTAAGCAGTTTGTGTGCAGGAAGAGGGATTTTAGAGGGAAGGTCAGCCCCGATGATCCTTTCTGCAGACCTGATTGTTGCAGCTGTCCTGTTGTGTGGATGAACCAAACCACACTGAGATGGACAAAGACAGGACAGACTGAATTGTGCAGTGTAGAAGATGACCAGCAGCTCCTGTGGCAGATTGCACTTTTTTAGTTGCCTCAGGAAGAACAGTCCACTGGGCCTTCTTCCAAACATTGTCTATGTGTGAGGATCATATCTGGTTTCAAGAAATCGTGGTTCCTAGTAACCGGACGTGGTCCACAGTAGATACAGTGTTGTTGAGAATGGTGAGGGGGTATGTGGGGGTGGTGTTCTCTGAAAGTCCATCATGATGTCCGCAGTCTTGAGTGGGTTAGGTTCCAGGTGGTTCTGACCACACCAGTATACCAGCCAATCCACCTCCTTTCTGTATGCAGACTCATCACTGTCCTGGATCAGTCCAATAATAGTGGTGTTATGTGCAAATGTCAAGAGTTTTACTCAGGTGCAGTCATTTGTGTAGAGGGAGTATTTAGTCAAAGCTTTCCTAGAAGTCGGAGTAGAATACATCACTGGCCAAGGGCTCTGACGAACATTCGCAGCAGACCCCCTGCACCGCTGTTTGGCCCATAGGACGAAACAACAGTCAGAGACCTCTCCCCGGCCCAAATGTGCAGGGATGCGACCCTGTCATCCTCTAGAGTAAACCTCTACACCAGATGGCTGAGGTGGGGGTGACAAGCAAACCTACCCTAGCCTGCCGTCTCTTCCCGTGAGCCACTCCAGAGTAGAAGATACTCCAACCTCTCAAGAAGCTGGGTTCCAGAGCCCTCATTGAGTGTGGAGGTGAGCTTGGCTATTTCTAGCTGATATCTCTTGACCTTCTACGAATCTCAGGCTACTTCCGCCTCAGCGAGGTGACATTCCACATCCCTAGAACCAGTTTAAACATCCATCCGGAGATCGGGTCATCGAGGTCGCCTCCTTCGATCGCCGCCCAATCCTCTTAGCACCATTCCCTCATGGTTTTCCTTCCAGGTGGTGGGCCCACTGGGGAATGGCCTCACATCTCTTGTTCAGGCTTAGCCTAGCCAGATTACTCCTCACGAGACCAGGCGCCCACTCCAAGGCCTGTCTCCAGGGTGGGACCTTGGCTCCGTCATCCTCGGCAATGTCACGTGACTCATTGTGATACTCCTCATGAAGGCTTCTGAACCGCCCTTTTTCTGACCTGTCACCCAGAGCCTGTTTACCAGGGGAGACCCTACCAGGGGCATTTAAACCCTGGACAACATAGGCTCTAGGAGCACTCGACCACTTAAACCCCTCCACTACATCAAGGTGTCATTGTGTCTTATTTTATTATAATCAGGCACAAATAGCTTAAAGGTAGTTACATTTAGTTTTAAGCCCCTTTCTATAAGTAGCTTTGTAATATGAAAAATTGTGGGCAGGTAATAAAAGAATTCCACAGAATTGCAGCTATCAGTAAAAGCAATAATTTAGTCGGTATCACATGTTGAGACTTCAAGCAATAGCTGCATACATGACAGTTACATTCACTTCTCCTTCACTAAATGAAAGTGATTATGTTCTATTTGTTTTATATTATGCTACACAGGTTTTCATTGATGGTGTCACCAATGTCACCTGACTAAGCTGCACCTCTAATTTGATTAATCTGAGTGTGCATTTTTGAGAACCATGCAGTATGTTCCGAAATGAATTTAAAGTACCTTGGTTTTATTCTGCTTTGCTATACAGCCTGATTGTTTTTTCTGATTGGTTCGTATAATCCATAGACTTGTAACTTTTTCTATGGTTTTAGTGATGTGTGAACATGGATGCTTTTATTGCCCTTTGCTTTGTTGCTGACACACCTGAATTTCCTCATTGTGGGACAATGAGGGATTTTCTTTTCTATTCTATATTAAATACACTTAATCAATACAAATGTAGTTGACATAGCAGCTAATTGTAGTTGTGTACTGTGAAGATTGTATGTGATGCAGCCAACATAATCAGTAATTTGGAAGCCAAGGGGTCTAGGCCTGCGCTTGACTCAAATATTTTTCATGAAATTCAATTCAGTTTTATTTATATGAGTGCTAATTCACAACTCAAGTTGTCTCAAGACACTTTACAAAGTCAGTTTAATCAAATCATGCAGATCGAGTTAGTGAGTTGTAGCAGTCACTCCTCCTGGATGAGCGTGTAGAGACAGTGGAGAGGAAAAACTCCCTTTTAACAGGAAGAAACCTCCAGCAGAACCAGGCTCAGTGTGAGCGGCCATCTGCCACAATCGACTGGGGGTTTGAGAGAACAGAGCAGAGAAGGATAAGCACTGATCCAGCAGTACTTTCTATGGGAAGCAAAGGTAAATGTTAATGGATGTAGCTCCTGTAGTGGTTTCATCTCGGAACAAAAAACAGATAAACTCTGAGCCAGTTTTCAAGGTTACAGTATGAGAGAGAGCACATACAGTTAGTCACAGTAAAAGCTCAGTCAGTAGCTAAAACAGAGATTTAGTAGTCTCCTCCGAGATGTCTTCTCATCTGTCAAGTTCCAGCAGCCTTACTGGAGGAGATTAATTAAGTCCCTGGTCCACTTGTGAAACAAAACCTCTGGGAGAAACGCCTCCTTATGACATCTCTCTCGCCTTCTTTCTGAGAGATGGAGGTCAATCCAGGTAGCCATGTCCTCTGGATCCTTTAGGGACTTAGGCTAATCCCAGTGGCAAGCTCACCCTTTATCTCCTCGTTTAAACCCTGCATAAACACATCCATTAATGCCTCCTGATTCTAATTACTGTTCTTTAGCAAGGAGGTGGAAATCAATGATATATTGTACAATGTTCTACCCTCCTTGTTTTAAACATAACAAGCCTCTTGCAGCCTCTCGATCCGGGAGAACGGGATGAAAAACTCAATTCTTTAGCAAATGCAGAATGAGATGAGCAGGAAACAGAGTTGTTCTGCCACTCCGCAGTGCCCCATTGCTTAGCCCTGCATGCAAGTAGTGAGATAATATATGCAACTCTAGACCGTCGTAATGGAAAAGAAGAGGGCTGTTCAGTGAATCTCACACTAAATAAGGAAAGCTCGGCACTGATAATGATCACTTTTAAACAACTCAGGAGGAATTAAACGAGGCTCTAGCGGCTGCTATGGGCATGGCAGTCAGAGGGGTGGATTCAGAATGCCGGGGAGCCCTGGAAGGAGACAGGTTACGTAACATGGGAAGAATATCATTCATCCCGGCATCAAGTCAAGTAATTGAATTCTCTATGCCTGCGCGCCACTGTTGAGCCAGCGAAGCATCTATTTTGACCAGATTATACTGTAACAAACTGAAAAGGGGACCTGAAATTTCAGCCGGACACAACAGATGAAAGTTTAAAGGTTTATTGAGATCTGTAGGCATCTGTAGGCCACCAGCGGCGAGACTAGGAACCTCTGAGGGCAGACAGATAGGTTAGTGACTG
Organism: Characodon lateralis; assembly: GCA_036250325.1. Lineage (NCBI taxonomy): Eukaryota > Metazoa > Chordata > Actinopteri > Cyprinodontiformes > Goodeidae > Characodon > Characodon lateralis. The sequence continues at coordinate 7,553 of JAHUTJ010060375.1, forward strand.
AGCAGAGAATTGTGGGCAATGTGAAGCTCAAAGTAACCTTTTCAGAATCAGTCAGTGTGTAAGGATGCTGATTTTCAGCTCCTCAGGGCTTTAGGCTTTAGCGTTCTCTCCTAGTATTTTCCTTTTTTCTTTTTGCCCATCTATAGCCCATTTGCTTCTATTGTTCAAGTTTCAAAACAAGAAGACAAATGTATTATCAGAACTTATTGCATTGCAGCTTTGCCCAAAAAATGTAGCCATTATTCTATGTATTTTGAAAACTGGCTGTTTTGCACTGTACACTGCTGTGGATGAAGAAAGCACAGAGATTTTGATGCTATTTTCAGTCTAGATCGACAGGGTTTACTGCTGACTCACCCAGAAACCTGCTTTCACCTTTGCCATTTGTCAATATATACTCTTCAGTTCTGTTTATTCCCTGCTGATTTATGCTTCTGTTCATGCTGTGCTCATTGAGACCATGCCTGCTCTGTTTTTGCCAAGCCACTTGTTTCATGCCATGTCTGCCATTTTCCTGCATCATCTACCCAATTCCATGCCTGTAAGTTTTTTGCTTTTCAGTTATTAAATCATTTGAATCTCCATGCCATCTGCCCCTGCTTGCAATCTTTTTTTAAATATAAAATAAAATTAAGTAAACACTCAAGGTGGATCTGGTGCAAACATTAGGTTAAAAATGGGAAAAGCTGCTGGTGGCCACTCTGAAGTGTAGTGGAGGATGTATCTTTGGGCACCTTTGGACAATAATTCAGCAAATACATTCTGTTGAAGTGAACCTGAACTGAATTAGAGGCAAAACAAGTGGTTGACTTTAGTTTGAACTGTATTTGTAAATTGTAAAACCAGGGATTTCTATGTTTCTCCTATTAGTGCCAAATGTATGGAGCCTGGCAAGTGTCAGCAGGTAAAAAAAAAAACAAAGCTGGTTGAAATCTGTGCTCACGCTTTACTAAACTGCGCGCATGATTTGCAAAACTAAACTCATAGTTTATCAGAGCGTGCAGACGGATTGCAGAAACTTAGAGTTTAGTGATCTGTGCGGACAGATGGCAAAATTGAGCACACAGTTTAAAAAAGCATGAGCATGGATTTCCACTGACCTAGCTTTTTTTTTTTTTTTCTCAGTACAAATGCCTTTTGTGGTTGGCTGAAATAAACGGAATGAGAAATCTTACAGGTATTTTTTTTAACCCTTTTTTGCTCTGTCCAGGTTAAAGAGTTTGATGACAAGTCAGGCTCAGTGCTACGTATCCAGCCTTTGAGAGCCAACCGTGATGAGGCCATCTATGAATGCACAGCCACCAACAGTGCTGGAGAGATCTCTGCATGTGTCAAACTTGTTGTTTTAGAGGGTAAGATCTGTTTTTGGTCATCCTTCCACTCACTTAAAAGAGAGCAGGTTATTGTCTTTGTTAATGTGTCTGCACTGTGTTTCACAAACCTTTTGGTTTAAAAATAAATCAATTCTATAAGTGATAGCAAATATAAGTTCTGCATAAAATTCTTGGTTCTTCACTCTCTTGTACTTTGCATGTTTATTATGCTCTATGCCACCATTCTGTGGTCACTATCAATAGAAAGGAACTCCTTAGCATCAGGGAGTCCTCTATAGGTATTTTTCCCCATTTTTGCATTGAGCCCAATTTTTTTAAAGACTCTCTATGGGATTTATCAGGGAAGCGGACATTGTAAATGGACAGGTGAGCTTTGACAACGAAAAGTATGCACACCCTTGCCCTCAATTCCATATGTTTTGAGTGGACTACAGCGCAGAGCTCTCGGAAACAAAGAGAAGAGGTGGGATCTGCTTTTACTTGAGGAAAAGTTGGTGTACCGATGTCCCAGTCTTACAGAAGACAAGTAGTCCTCACCTGGAGTCATTTTAATAGACTGTAAACATTTTTATTGACCGAGGGATTTCTCATTTGGTATGGCCAGTGCTTACATTCCACCACAATTCTGCACATGAAAAGCTGAAAAACGGCTCACTAGGCTGGTAACAGATGAGGAGAAAAAAACAACCAGAGTCTTATTATTGTTCTTAGGGATTTTAACAGTGCCAACTTCTCTGAACTTCTAAAATGCAGGCATTACATTAGGTGTTCCACCAGAGATTAAAAGCACACGGACCACTGTTAACGTCACTCTAACAGATGCATATCGTGCTGCCACCAGGGCTGCTTTGGGATTTTGTGATCCCCGTTTGCTTCATCTTATTTCTTTTTTTTTTTTTTCATGTGTCCTGTCACGGCTTTTCAGGCATACCCTATGCAGCAGATGGCTGCCTACATGTGCCAGGGCAGTTTTGTTTTATAAGAAGCATATCTCAAGATGGCAGCCTAATTGTGTGCCATTAACTATTAATTCCAAATTCAGTCCAGCAACAGAGTAGGCAGGCCACACTGATGTTATTATAACCTGTGTTTGAATGACCTTCAACCATTTGAGTAAGTGTGTGTGTGCTGAGCATATATGTAGAAATGTTTGTGTTGAGTGTGAGTGTGTGTGTGTGTGTGTGTGTGAATGCAAATTTGTAGCCTGTAAGTGTAAATTTATTGAACAGTAGAAGGCCTGCAATCCAAAGCACCTAGGAGTGTCAGGATCTGTCTGTTAGGTTTGTGTTTGTTTATTTTTGCTCAGCCAGATGCTTTTCTGTTTATTTCTGGTTCTTGTTTATGTTAGTCTACTCATTGTTTTCTTGTATTCTGGTCACCTCCATGCTCTCCTTGCTCATTTGTGTTAATTGGTCACTCCCTCTGTCTCCCTGCAGCCCTGGGCTACACCTGTGCCATATTCATTTCTGATTACCTTGTCTCTCATTGGTTCTCTTCTTCTTCTTCTTGTATTATTTTTTGGCGGTTGGCAAATAACTTTATGGTGTGCATTACCGCCACCGACTGATATGGAGTGTGGTTCTTCATGGTTTTAAATCTTATTTACTATTACAACAATC
>JAHUTJ010060376.1:0-10502 GCA_036250325.1 Characodon lateralis
TCTTATTCCCCATTTGATTATTTATCTTTGTCTATAGGTTTGCTTGGTCTGTGTTTCTGTTTATTGTTTATTAGTTACTTTGCCCATGCTCAGTCTTTGTATTTGTTTCACCTGTTCCTTCTGCTTCACTGCCTCCTTGTCACACCTGTTCCCTGTTTTCTCTGATTACCTGCCCTTTGTTATCCCTCAGTATATTAGTTGGTTTTGTGTCATTGTTTGTTGCTGGTTCCTTGTGTTCGTCCCACCTCGTTCTCATCCATGATTATGCTTTGTTTTTTGCCATGCCTTGCCTTGGGATCCTGCAGTGATTTTGCTACGTTTTTGACCTTGTAAAATAAATCTTTGTATTACAAAGATGATCCTGCTGAGCTCTTGTCTGCACTTTGGTCCACCCTCAAACCACATCATGACAACAGCCTGATACAATCCGCTATCTGGCATGTATTAACACACAAGGAACTTCCTTGACACTTTTTAATTGTCACCTTAACCCCTGGTGTCAGAGCCATTTAGTGACTACAAAATCATCACAAGAAGAGGGGGAGAAGGAGAAAATCCAGGGTGTGCACTGCATCAACCTCACTTATCCTGTTTATCCTTTGACACCATGTTCCCAATAGTGCTTTGCCAATAAACCACTAAAACTCCCCCAAGGCTCCTTGTATACATGACAAGCCAGCTGTGCTGTTATAACCCTTCTCACTAGGCTGGTAAGTGCAGTTCTTAATTGCCAACTTATGTCATTTGGGCAAACTTTGGAGCTATAACCACAGGGATCACTGGTTGCAGGGAGTACATTGCATAACATAAACTCAGCCATAAAACACAATAAATGGCATTTTGCTCAGGGGATTTCACTTGAGGCAGAGGTGTTGCATTGGAACAATGCAGCACTTTAAAGATGAAAGATAAACCGAAGGTCTTAAAGGCCTTTTTGCATCATTCAATAAGAGATCTTTTCTAATTTTTACAGTGTATTTCTGGTCTTTCCTTAGGTACACCTACAGTTCGGCATAATAAAAAAAGAAGCCTTAAATAAACCTTGCTACTGAAGATAATGTTCCAACAATATTTGGTTTTTAATTCAGTGCCTCAACAAGTTTATAGGTTTTTACAGTTCACCGTTCTACATTATTCTAAAACTTTTAACAACATTGTCAAGGTTAAAACGATCCTAAAAGTGTAGGTTTCTGGAAATATGACATTAAAAATGCTTTACATCTTGATCAGCAAGTCCTTCTCCCTGGTCTTTTAAGACCACTGAGGCTACAGCTGTGTTTGAAATTTGTGACAAGGAATTTATTTTCCTAAAACCTTTTATTTTACTCATCCTGTTTCTTGTATGCATTTTGAATGTGTGATGCAAAACGGCTCTCCTTGTTTACATTATACTTAATTATGCAGAGAGGGTCCCTCATCCTATTGCAGAAATGTTGCTAAAACATTAGGAAATATTCATATAGTTATATAATGTAATGCTTTTAATCTCTTGAAAAGAAAGTTATTTATTTGTACCTGAACAAAAAAAAAATGTGACCATGTGTCATGATCCTTAGGAGTTCTGGATTTCTGTAGATGTCTATTTCTTTCCTTGTTTGTATTCTCAGTTTTATTATTTTAGCTCTTTCCATTGTTTACTTATTATTTTTTCTGTAAATTTGATATTATCTGTTAGATTTCCTGCCTCTGTTCCCCTCTGTCTGATGCTGCTCATTACTCCTCTCTCACTCTTCCTCACTCTCCTTTGGTCTTAGCTTGCTCTTATCCTCCTGATTACTCACACCTGCATTTTATGTCATGTCTCCATTTATCCCTCAGTATTTAAGCTCACCTATTGCACTTACTCCCTGCCAGTTTCTCCTATTTCTCTCCCTGTCATCCTCATTTCCATATGTGCTCCTGCTCTCCTTGTGTTGTTTGTAAGTTTTATTTTATTTAATAAATTATGTTCATCAAACCCTCGTCTGCACCTGGGTCCTACTCCACACCCATATTTTATGACACCCGTTTCAAACAAAATATTTAAACAAAAATGTGTTTTCTGAGTAAAAAAGGTAGGACACCCCACTTAGTAATAGCTAGTTTTATTCTCTTTGGCTAAAATAACTTAATTCAGACATTTTTTGTAGCCTTTTGTCAGTCCTGACACTCCTCACTTTAAGTTGGGATAATTAAGGGTTTCCTGCAAGTCTGTTTCAGGTCACCTAACAGCATCTCAAGGCAAAAATCTGACATTTGACTTGGCCCAGGACTTTCCTTTCTTAATTTTTGCAGCTTGGAATGTTTTGGGTCATTATCATGATGCAGAGTCCAGTTCTGGTTCAACTTTGTTTTACAGTTGGTTACACATTTTCTTTAACTCGGTAGACTTCATGGTGGATTCTATGATGATGAACTGGCCCAAACCCTAAAACTCCCATCCCCATGCTTCACAGCTAAAACTGTTATTTTTCTGGAATGTTGCATTGAATTTATCCCAATCATATCCTCCATTCTGGTGTCCAGATAATTCAGCTTTTGACTCATCTGTTCAAAATCATTCAGGTGATATTTGGCCTGGTCTTTATGTTTTTCTTGAAGACCAAAGGTTTCTTCTTGACACACCTCCCATTAAAGTTAAACTTGTGCTATCTCTTTCTGGTTATACAGGCATCAGTCCTGGTATGATATTTTAGGGTTTTTGAAAGCTTCTTTTAACATCTCACACCTCTTTAAATCCTTAACAGACTCACAACCTGTGACAGTTTTTATTTCTTACCAAAGTAAATGTCTGAGGGGCACCTGATGTTTTATACCAATTGATAATATGGTTTCTTCATCGTTCTTCTTCAGTTCTTAAGAAGCCATCATGTCCCAGATGAATAAGAATTTACACCAGTAGAAATGACTGGGGTAAAATGAGCCCAGAAAACACTTTTCGGTACTGGAAAAACTCCATGCAGTGTGGATTTGGACAAAGAAGAATGATTAAATTGTGAAATATTTTTCTGGGGAAAAAAGGTTTTAGACAATACTGGCTTCAATGCTTTCTGTGTTGGTGTTACCATACATAAGAGATTTTTTTTTTTTTTTTTTCTACTTATAATTGTAAAGGCCTATTAGGAAAACATTCAAATAGTCATACGACATTTAATAGGATTCTTGTCAAGGTTGATCTGACAGACTGTGCTGTCATCTAGGCTTTGTATTTTCTGTAATTTTCCAATCAGTTGTGTAAATTAATTGAAAAAACAAAGTAAAAACAGCACAACTTTAAAAGACAATTACCTCTTCAATCTCAAAGCAATCAAGAGCCCTGTTCATCAGTTCAACATATTCAATTTCTCTTTTAGACCAGAAAATGAATACACCAGAAAAGTCATCACATAGAAATGCTTAGGGGAAATATTCCAATTGCAGACTTCTCATCTCACCCTAGGATAATATTTGACCCTGTCTAATTAGGGTTAATTTGAAAAGAAAACCTACAAAAGAGTGCAAACCACCGATGTACAATGTCAACAGTAATGACGTTTAAAACCAGAGTAAGTTATACTGCAGGAATTCTGCAGATTTGCCATTCATCCCTGTGTGTTGTTACTTCTGGACAGTTCAGCAGACCGTGATATTTCCTGAAATTAAATGTCATGGACTAATTCAAGCATGAAATGCCAGACTAATTCAGGGCACAAGCACAAAATATAAGCTTCGATGTACTCGCTTGAACCACATGAAAGCAGATATTTAAGCAAGAAGGTGCCCATTAAAGTGATGAAATTTTTTTTATTATTGACAGCAAGCCCACCTCACATTGATTTTTACAACATAAAGGAACGTTTTAATCTCTATGAAATGTTTCTCAAATGTTCTTTAAGCAAGATCTATGTCATACATGTATTTAGATGTTTGAAATAACCCTCAAGATATCCCCTGAGATTATTATAAACTCTGTTGAAATCATATGAAAGGCTTGTGAACACAGATTTTCTAAGCAACAAAATGTTGTAATTATGTTATTTAAAATGTAATTAAATAACCATTAGGTCTGTCAAGTATTGGGTTCTGGGAATTCAATCCCAATATGATGGTCGTGATACAAGCACTGGCATTCTTTAAATGGTAAACCGCACATATATGGAATACATTTGTTAGAGTTAAAAAGCTGATAATTACAGATCAGTGCAAAAGATGACACAAATGAACCAAATAAGTTTGACTACAAGGGAGAGAGAGTCCTCTGCAGAACAGCGACTTCCTTCTCACAAAGGAAGAAGTCCTTGCACCAGCCTTTTATTTAGAACTCACATTCTTACAAGTAAAAAGCGGGAATTGGTTCAGCCAATTCTTACAAAGATTTCAAGTTAGAAGAGTGGTCATTCCCATATATGGTATAAGCAGGTCATGTCCAGGGATTGATCCACTCCAGACCACATTCCTTAACTTTCCACTCCCTTTTACACACTAAAAAACAATCACAAGAATCATCTTAGAGTAGAACTTAAAACATAAACCTTGTTTAAACTAAACTAACTTATATACATTTTCCCAACACATTAATAACCATTTCTCTCCAAAATGTAAGAATTTACTAGCGAACAATTAAACTCCAAGTTAAAATATTTCAATTAACAAACCATTTGACTAGGCTAAAAATAATTCAACTACTGACCAACAGTCAAACTAATGAAAAGAAACTAATGAGCTATGCACAGATTAAAGAACAAAGGAATTACTAAAATGATTGAAAACCACAACCAATAAAATAATGCAATGATGTCACCGTTCAGTGTAATTTATTTTGAGGAATTTGGAAGAGAGGTCAAATTATTTTTAGAACCAATTAAGAACAATTGGTATGTGTTCAAACATACAATTTACAATGCAAAGCTGAAGAGTAGATGAAACATTATTTTAATAAAATATTTTAAAGAATGATTTGCCAAATTAGAAGTCAATAACCTTTCTAGATATATGATTATTATTGTTGTTGTTTTAATGAGGCACTATTTTCTTAGTAAAATAACATTTAAGGAAATATTCTTTTCCACATTAGAAGTCAATCTTTTGGACAATTGATTTTAATGTCATTTTAACTAGCCATCACATGTAGCAATGGACAACCAAAATCACGTTGGGAAACTTTATTTAAAGACCCCAGGGGGTGCACAGCCAATGAACGGACGGACTGCTAACACACAAAAAATAGCTAATTTAACAACCCTATAAGTTTAACCTCTATTTGAAATACCATTAACACAAATATTAAAGAATTTACAAGCACTGACGGTGTATTATCTAACGTTTTACATAGTGAATGAAAAGAGCTTTGTTGTAAGCAAAGCTGTGTACGGTGTGGTATAAACAGAGCTAGTAGCCTGTTGGCAGGTAGTGGAGAGAACCTTTGGCATGTTTTAGCAAATATTCTAACTTTATTTTCAAAGCTAAATTTAAGGAGAAAACAAAAAAAAAAAAAAACATATAAAATGGAGCAAGCTCATATCACTGGGCCATCAGTGTTTAAAACATCTCTTTGAAATAAAATTTGTATCAACATGAAAACCAAATCGATCGGGCTTGTAACATCAGGCTCTGTGGCCTTGTTAGCAATTAAATGGTTTAGCTTTTAGCACCCAAAAACAAAGCAAAACATCATGAAATAAATATTTAGATTGTTTCATCTTGAACTAATTTTATCTGCCCAAACACCACCCTATCAACTGTTCTTAAGAACATGTTAGGAATAACCTTTAATAAAATGCTCATAGCTGTTTTTCCCATCTATACTATAGTGAAATAAAATATAAGTTCTAATGTTTCCCTTTTGTTACAATAGGATAAGAATGTTCATAAACATACAGTACAAGGACAAATGACCCAAGAATTGTCATAAATGACCTGAAACTGGGGCACTGGGGTAGATAGTGGAGCAGCCGGTATAACTGGGTTGATTAGAAAGCTACAGCACACTTAGATTAAGGATGGACACCCACTACTACACAACCTACCAGATAGACACCACAATGGTGACACATAGTCTACTGATAATCACTGAGGGAGTGCACATCCATTGCATTGGAGTGCCAGATATAAAAACTGTATGTGACCTTCTATCGAGGCTCTTCGTCATCCTCTAACAGACGGCGAAGGTCCGAGTCGAGGGCCTCAGCACTGATCTCTGTAATCATTCCTCTGCCTTAATTTAGATAAAAGAGCTAAAAGTTAGAAACTGTTTGAGAGTCGTTAATTTAAGAATCTTTAGATAGAGTGGTGACTGTTACCGGGGTCCAAGGACCGTTGGAGTTCCAAGGCTTCAGACCACCAATAGGGTGCGGTGGCTTTGGACAAATTGGTGTTCCCGCCCGCTCCCTGGAAGCGGAAACCAATTTTGGATAGCATAGGGTTGCCACGGAAGGACAACACATCACAGCTGCGGCCGCAACAGGTAAGGAGATACCTATTAAAAATCTCCAGTGTTTTTCCTGTAAAAACACTCTGGCTGTGTTGTTAGTCCTGAGTGAGCTGTTTTTGTAATTCTTGGAGGCAGAGAAATGGTTCAGAATAATTGTTGCGTACGGATTAATAAGTGATAAGACGTGTTAATAGGTGGTGCAATTTTAACGGTGACAACCCGGGAAGAACTGTACACTCTTCTAAAAGACAGCTAAAATCTAAGGAAGTAGGTTTTGAGTTCCTTTGTTGTATGCAAGGGAAGATCAAGGGTTTCCCTCGCACACAACATAAAAGCTACCTTCCCAAATGAGGCACGCAATACTTGGCTAAGGTTTGAACGGGTCCTGAGTTCCACTTAACAGAATTCAAAAGCGCCGCCAAGGGGGATGTATTAGGTTTCGATAGCTCCTTGGGCTTCTTAAAAGTCCTAAAAGCCCCTTACTTCCTCGTGAGTAAAACATGCAGAGATAAATGCGCATCCTCGGTTTAGGTTTCGATGGTTCCTATTTGCTCTCATAAAGAGCACAAAAGCCACCACTGAGAGGGAGTCTTAACTTTCGATAGCACTCTAATTTTTCCATAAGAAAAATTTAAAAGCCGCTGGCTCCTTTGTGAATAAACAGCTGTATAAATATAAAAGTGTAACATCAATTGGCCAGTGTGGATGTGTGTGAGTCATAACGGTGAGCAGACGGAAGTGACGGGGGACACGTTAGACTGACGGACTGCTAAATGCCAGGCTAACAGACCCTAGCTCACTGAATAAACTCTATTGTGAATAAACTTTGGTGTCTGAGAGATAATAAAATAAGCTCTCATTTGGACCAGGAAACGGTGCTGTACCACCTGGTTGGCCAGAGTGTGTGAATGTGTGAGTGAAGTGAGAGAATGACTGAGATGTCACTAGAAAATGAGCTCCCTGCTTGTTCTGTAGGAGCAGCCTTGGAGACAGGGAGGAGAAATATATTAGCAAGTTTCAACCACAAAGACGCTTTAACAAGTTAAAACAACAGTTTGATGGAGCTTGTTTGGGTCCTGGAAATAATTGTCGAGTCACCAGAAAAGGGTAAGAAATAAATTTTAATTATTAAGTGACACAAAGTGGTTCCATTCTAAAAATGCTATATTTAAAGGGTAATCAAACTTTATGTGGCCAATGTTTGTCCATTTTGTCTGTCTGTTTTTGTTAAATTAATGTCTGTTTCATGTTATGTAAAAAAATAGGGGATATGTGGCAGGATACATTTAATTTAAATTGTTTTCTGATATGAAACTAATTGGAATTTTGAGTTTTTAGGTCTGGAGAAGCAGTCCTGGCCATGGACCACCTGCTTGAAAGGTAAAAACGTTTTAAACTATCTGACACTCAGTGTTATTTAATAAATAAGGTATCACAATAATAATTAGAGACTACAAGAGCAGGTCTGATCCAACAGTACCATAATAATATTTGGTCAGTTCTTCATGATAACACGAAAGGAAGTGCCAGAAAGGGACAATCTCTCCCCTCAAAACATGATTTTAACAGATAGTTTGACTTTTTCCAGTCAGAATGATCAAATTAGACTCAAATTTAACACAAGATGAAATGCACCTTAACTGGACTGGACTAAATGAACAAAACTTTAGCTAAATGAAAAAAAATGTAGTTACTTGAAATAAATACAAAGTGTGATTAAAAAGGAAACTGTACAGTGTGTTTATAAAACTGGGTAAGACAAACTAAGATTATAAGACATAACATGCCCTTCATTTGTGTTCATTAAATTCATTAAGCCTTCTAAATGGATGAGGAGTGAGTTTTTTCCACAGGACTCAGTTACAGTTAAATGTAATTGAACAGGATTTAAAAAAAATGGTATCTATGGTTCAGATTTAATTCTTACATTCACAGTTAAATGAACACAATACTCTGACCCTTTTTGATGCCTACACTACCCACAGAAAGAGACCAATCGAGGTATGGAAAGAGATTAAAATAAGCACTAGAACTAATGAAATTAGCACAAATTAGAAGAATAGGAACTAATACAAACTAGTGAAACCATTCTTAAATATAATAAGGACTTAGTGCATTAAAAAATATAGATAGATCTAAATGAAGCTAGATTAGAATAGAACTTTCAGAGCCGTTATAATCTTGCTGACGAATACCACAAACATTGTTATGGAACCAGATGATTACGAAGGAGCAGCTTTATCAGGGCCAAAGAGAAACATATGCAGGAAAGATCCAATGGCCTTCAATCTGATTTTGACTTTATTTAACCCTATCATGACAAATATTATGTATGGAAAGAAATAAAAGGTATAATTGGCTTGAGATGCACCATCTCATTTTTGACAGGGTCCTTGCAGAACAGAAGATGTTCTGTAAAACGAATCAAACAAATATGAAAGAAAATCACACAGGAATACCCACAACATTCTCAAGAACACAAACACACACTCTCACAACCACATAGTCACACACAACCAAAATCACAACCACCAGCATAGCAACTGCATGACACACATCACAAGACACAAAATAAGACAACATACAGATAGAGTTCATGTGCACATCTCTGTGAGGATTAAGTCCAGAATAAATTAACCTTTATTCTTACTGAAAGCAAGAGAAAGATGTTTTACAATAAAGTAAATATGAATAGCAGTAATACAGCTAGGTAAGTGAGGCAAAGTATTCAAGCTGATGAAGCTTTAAACGGAAATGCAAAACGTCTAATTTCCCTAATTCTTGGTGTAAAACACATAAAGATAACTGATCAGTTTTTCTCAGGCCATATTGTGAATTAAATTGGATTAAGTATTTCTAAATACGCAGTATTTCAAAGTTTGAGGGGATGAAGATTAGTTTCTGTGGCATGGCCATAAATAACATCAGCGTGTTCTAGGACTGGCAGCACCAGTTGTGGAAAATTCTTTTACGAGCCGGAAGGGAAAGACATTCTCAGAAAGATAATGTGACAATTTTAAGGCAACAGGCTTTCAAACAATTTTAAATTTAGGATTTAAAATTTGACCAGTTAGACTCAGATTTTATCTGACTCCAAATGATGATTTGTTGAAAACTTTACAACAAATAGTGATTAAACATGGAAAAACCTTCACTCATTTAAGACTTTCAGCAGGAGGAAAAAGGCTGTTAACTTTATATAATTTGAACAGAATAAATCTAGCATTGCCTTCTGACAAGATTAAAATTAATGTCCTATGTTTAAAACTTGGTTTTCACCAAAGGTGGTAGTTGCATTAAATGATACAGTTGATTTAATTGATGGAATTAAAAGCAATAAAATGCCAGGCGAATTGTACATACCAATTTATGTCAAGTCAAATTTATTTATATAACACTTTCCAGCAACAAGTCACTCAGGGGGCTGTGCATAACGAGGGGCATTGCACTGAGGCAAAATCAAATAACAGAGGTAAGAATAGAAGTTGGACTGAAAACTTAACTAATAATGTTTAGATGTCACAGTCATTATTTATGCATGAATAGGTTTATTGAGGTAGGCAGAAGTACAAACTAATTTTCAACTTTCACTACTTGATGCTTCAAAAAGGGTGACTAGAGGCCAAGTATCCATAGTTTTTGTGTCAGACCACCAGGTGCTACAAAGGTAGGCTATCCCTTCCTTTTTCTGAATGAAATGATTCTGTTTATAACTAATCTATTTGCTTTTTATCTTCTCTTATTCCGTCATAAGCTGGTACACAGCAAGACTGCAATGTCATTTATTTTTGTCTTCTTTTTATATAATAATAATGGAAATAACAATGTACAAATATGATTATGTGTTGTGAAATGAAGATGGTGAAAGAAAGAAAAATGCTGATTTCACTACCCAAGTTTGTGACTTCTTGTTTGTGTTAATTTGTTGTACTGGGATGGCTGTATAATCAAATTATTTTCAGACATTGCCGGCCATAATACTCATGATTTCTCTTGAAAAGTTGATGAAGAGTCGTCCCACTATATTGCCTGATGATGTGAGTGATAACCCTAAACATTTATTTTTCTCCTAGGTGAAGAAGGCCTGAAAAGGTGGCTGAGACCAGCCTGACAG
>JAHUTJ010060379.1:0-10492 GCA_036250325.1 Characodon lateralis
AGATACGTTTATGTGGGTTTATGTTTCTGAGGTTCAGCTATTTATCGTTTCTCTTTGTGTGTTCACAGTGAGGAAGATTAGACTCGTCGTTCCTGTCATTCCTGATCTAAACTTTCAACAAAATTTATTCCTTTTTACAAAGTTCTCTGAGAGTCTCTGCATGTGGGTTAAGTAGGCAGTAAAAATCATGACAGTTAACATCTTGATTTCTAATTGTTCTTAATTATATCTCTGGAAAGGGGAGTGATTTAATTAGAGGTAGATACCAGAAATTAGCCTTGTTTTACCAGTCAACAAAAACATGGTTTATAGCCGTGGAAAAAGTTAGGACACCCTTCCAAATAATAGCTAACTTCAGTTTCAAGTCCCCACACAGCATATCAATAAAATCAGTATCTGGGTTTAGACAAACCAAGGACCTTTCATTTCATAGTTTCCAGCCTGTCCTTCGGTGATTAACCTGTATGTTTTGTGCCGTTGTGATGTTGTGGGGTCCAGTTCTGCTTCAGCTTTCTTTAGGTGGTCTCACATTTTCTTCAACCACCTTCTGATAGATGGAAGAATCCATGGATGGATTCTAAGATGGGGAGTTGACCAGGTTCTGCTACAGCAAAAAAACATCTTTGAATCATGGCACTCCCAACTCTCTGCTTCATACACCTCACAAAACATGTTGTCTGTTCTGGTGTCCAGATAAACGAGTTTTGGACTCATCTGTTCACATTAATCAGAGGTCATAGTCTGTCTATATTTATATAAATATCCTTCATTTATTCATTCATCTTCTATTCCACTTATTCCATAGTGGGTCACGGGGGAGCTGATGCCTATCTCCATCAGTCTACGGGCGAGCGGCGGTGTACACCCTGGACAGGTTGCCAGTCCATTGCAGGGCAATATGCGCATTGTTATACAAAAATTCTCTTTATTACATACTGTGATTTAGAATTTAAATTACCTTACTTTTAACATCTGCTTATAGAAAGTCTCCTTGGCGCCCTGTTTTCTGTAGCTTGCGTTTGATTTTTGCCTGAAACAACACTCTGCTAACATTATTTTGACACTTATCTGTTAATACAAGGATTTAAACGATCCAAAGATCCAGTAGTGTGTCTGTTAATTACACACAGAATTTATGTTCAGCAAGGGTTTTTTTCTATCATGCAGTAAATGCAATATTTATTTATTGGGGTGTTGTAGCATGCACACACACAGACACACGCATACGCTCATTAAAGCTACAAACTTGAACTCAGTTTGATCTGAGTAATGGTGTGTAGGCAGAGACATTAGAAAAATCCAAGGATGACCCCAGGCATTTCTCACAAGACACATGCAATTACCAAACACATACACACACTTGCAGACCTCGGGGGACTAATTTTGAAGCATATTACAAGTCTAGCAATTTACCTCCCATCTAAGCGTGACAGGCGAGCCATATGAAAATTTTGGGGAAAGAGTTGGAGAACAAAACAGTAACTTATTCACACCTTTCATGGTCATGGATAACTATATCAGCCACATGACTGCAGATATTCCTATTTCTATGATCAGAAATAGGAACTTCTCATATGCACCTCATGTGTTTTCTCCAGAAACAACATCTTCCAGTCTTTGAGCACATCAAAGTATTTCAACAGGAATAGCAGGACCATGAAATGTATTCATATGCTCAAACAACATAGACAAGACAAATGGTCTGGTCTATGTTGAGACTGGTCAAAAACTCTGAATCCCTACATGCACATTAACCTACATTTAGTACAGCCCAGGAAGGAGGAACCACAGCTGGAATCCTGGTGATGTCATGGAGCCACTAGCAAAACCCTTCTCCCAGCCATGCCTCTTTCTTATTAGCCACAGCAATCCATCTGACAGCACTGGGAATGCAGCACGCAAAAACCTGAATGTCTGAAATCGCTGGCGAGTAAGACTCGATTGAACAACAACCAAAAGTTAAGTTATGATCTGCTGTTCGTGTATCCAGCAAATCAATAATTAGGATAAGCTGTCTTGACTGTTCTTTTTGGGTTTCTGCAGAAATGGAATCCGAACCAAAGTTTCCCCCAGAAGAGACAGTGTCTCTAACAACGTTGAGTGAAGCAGTTTCCTTCTTCCACTGCCCTGAGAGAAGACAACATAGGAAGTGCAGCATCTCATGCCTTTCTGCATGCCGGTATGGGGAGCAGAAGCTACCTCTCAACTGCTACCAAGAGCAGTTTTTTTTCATTACACAACCCAATGCCCTTTGGATCTTCTTCACTTCTGTTCATCTGAACTGTTCATGTAAGAGGTTGTGTCTATAAGAAATAATAAGAAATCTTGTAATGATCATCAGTGACATCACATTTTTGCCATGTAGCTGGTCCCACATAATGCTATGACAACAGTGTAAGCCTCCTATCCTCCCTCATTGTCTGGACACACACCCCACCATCTTCATTTACCGTTAATCATCCGTAACAATGCCTTATTTGTCATCGAGGAATATCTACA
The DNA here is from genome assembly GCA_036250325.1 of Characodon lateralis. Classification (NCBI taxonomy): domain Eukaryota; kingdom Metazoa; phylum Chordata; class Actinopteri; order Cyprinodontiformes; family Goodeidae; genus Characodon; species Characodon lateralis. The sequence continues at coordinate 2,500 of JAHUTJ010060379.1, forward strand.
ATGGAAGCCCCCCACCCCCAGGCGTGTCAGCACCTCCCCCGACACCACAGTGATTCAGTATGCCACCAATTACTGAGCGCAAACTGAATGAGGTCATAATGGGATGGGGTGATTAGTAAAAAGAAACCCCCTGACCCCATGGGGCAAAAGAAAGCAAAGAACGGAGGGAAGATTGTGGAAAATCTCCATTCTATCATGATTAAACTTACTCAAATTAGCACAAGGCCAGTGAGAGTTTTGAATGCCAACATATCCAACAAATCATGCATATCATTGTAGATAAACATGCTAAAACATTTCATGGGTTGATTGGGTTTTACATCTGGGTCCTGGTATCCATTAAGTTTAAGTTTAAAATCTCTGGTAGTTCAAATAGCCTTTATTAAGGATTGTATAGTCTCCCACAAGCAAAAGTAACTTTTGATGAATGATTTTATACTCCTGGATGATATGTGCAAATAATTTTCTTTGCAGTTTTTATAACTCCAAACACAAAAGTACACTAAACTTTGTACTAGGTGGATAGGAAACAAGACAATGCCTGAAAACGACCCCCAGACTTATTTATTTTTAAGAAACAAATGACCTGATCTGTGACCTCGAAGAAATTTCGATGCTCTACGAGTGACCCCTAGAGCTCAGATATTTATTTGCCAAATTGATTTGAAAGTAGTGGACGCTGTCAATCTCACTCAGTTTCAAACATTTAGCCCATCAAGGTGATTTTGCTTTAGTGCAGACAATATAACATTCTGAGAGATAAGGTAAATTGTTATTGTGTCATTGCTGTGATATTTAAGGGGCAGTTGTGTTGATTCTGCAGCAGTGGTGCACGTGTGTGATATACATGATATCTGAGAGATTTGGCGCTCATATTATCTAACATTCTCAAAAAAATCTGTGTCAGCCTGCCTTGGCTTGAAATCAAATCGTGCTGCAGTGTTAAATGCAGAGGTGCACAATTTATCGCAAATGTATTGTTTCTGCGTATGGTGCATATCGCAAACAAATGCCTGCATAAATGCCTGCATTGTTCACTACTTATTTAAGGACCATGCAGCCATGTCACTATACTACAGAGCCTGCGAGGGGACATAGGAGAATTTTGTTTTCTGTTGCGTCCCCACGTAATACTTTTGCACCCCACACAATACTTTTGCGTCCCCACACAATACTTTTGCGTTCGCTCGCAATACTTTTGCATTCGCTCGCAATACTTTTGCATTCGCTCGCAATACTTTTGCGTCCCCATGCAATACTTTTTGCATAATGGAACAAACACTACACCCGTTTTTGAGATTTATGGACCATATTTTGAAATTGGCATTCATTATAAGGATATTCAGACTTAAAGACAGTTATTATCCACAAGCTGTCAGACTACTGAACTTTGGACAATAATACTGCACTAAACCACATTTGTGACTCTTTATTAGCTTATTGCTGCTGCACGATGTGTACTTTTTTATTGCACGCCATTAGTGCTTTTATTTTTATAGTGAGTTGAACGGTTCCTCTTATCCCAAGCATTTCATTGCATTATTGACTGTGTTAACCTGCATATGGCAAACAGGGTTAGGTTACCAATGCCATATCTGTGCTGTTTGTTTTGTGAGCAGTTTGTCATGTGTGCTGCTGTTCCAAAATGAACAACTTTCTCAAGATGATTTACAACTTTTGCGAGGGAATGCAAAAGGATTTGCGTTGGGATGCAAAAGAAAAAAATTGTCCCACGTCCCCTCGTGGGCTCCGTACTATCCTGAGGTGTTTGGGTTTTGATTTTCTTTTGTGTATGTATTTGGACCATGTCTTTGTTGTTTGTTTTGTTTTTGAAGGTGTTGCTTTCTTAAGTTTGTTTCTCTGTGCTCAGTTTTGTTAGGTGTTTTCCTTATTAGGTTATTTTGTGTTTTAGTGTTCTTGAAACATCTAGGGTTATTTCCTGTTAGATTTGTTTTAGATGCTTCCCTGGGCTTCTTTCTGTTTCTGTCTTGCTCTGGTTAATTAGTCTTCCTCCTTCAGCTACCTCCTCTGTTTTGTTCTATTTTTTTATTTAAAGAACTCAAGTCTTTTTCCCAAATCAAACATGACACTCTATTCTGGCAATATATTTGCTGACTCTTGTTGTTCTATGCAGCATAAAAAGTTTTAAAAGGTAAAGAGAATGTAAACTCATTAATAACCTGCTTCAATGCAAAAACAGCAGATGCAGACCAAAAGCTACTTTTTAATAAAACCTTGTTGTTGGGATGGAAATACAGATTTTTTTAATAGCTGGATAAATTAATCATTATCTCAGGTCTTTGTTTGCCATGAACCCAAAGCAGAAAGACATCAACCCCTTTTAATCATGTTTTTATAATTTGCAAGTTTTATTGTTATTGCAACCTTTACCGAATTAGTGCATATTACATATTTTCCGGATATTGTGCAGCCCTAATGAAATGTATAATGGTGATGCTTCAGATTTATTTTACTATGGCATCATATCTTCCTACGGCAATTAAAATAAAAAAGCTGTAGTGTAATGTGGGATTAAATATACTTTTATTATAATTTTTCTTTTTAGTTCAGTTTTTTGAAGACCCTAAATGTTGACTCATGACCCTAAATGGTCTCTCGAACCCAACTTTGAGTATCCCTGCTTTATATCAATGTAAAAAACTCCTCTTTCAGTTGTTAAAGCAAAAACGTTTCCTGCATTTGTATTTTGCTCTGGAAAGTAAGAACTCAAATCTGGGAATGACCAAACTCACCAGTTAAGAGTAGTGCTGTAGAATGCAGTAAAGCTTGTGTAATTTGCTAGCTATGGTTGATGACCAAGCAAACTGGTTTTAGCAGTACATGCTGATAAGAATGTATTCCTGTTTTTTAGGTATTGAAACTCTAAAGAGACATGGTAACTAGTAGGTAATGTACAGTACATATGCATGAGTTATTTGATGAGATCCAAACCTTCAGATATGGAAGTAAGGGGTTATCACTATGGCTATATTTTGTATGCTCAGGGGCCTTATTGGATTTTAAAATAATGGAAAGCCTTAATTTTACAAGGTAGACCTCTAATTGTAATCCTTTCAGTAGACTGTTGTGTGTGTGTTTTTGTTTCCCTTCACGAGACAGTTAAAATAGTGCTCCTCATTTTGCTCCTTGATTGCAATGGTGTTCTTTGATGCGGGCTATAAGGGTGGGTGCCCAGGGTGGCATTAGAAAGACAGCAAAAAAGCAACAGTAAAAATATATATTCTATTTATCTTCCAGTTACCTCCTGAAAAGATTTCTATCACTTATGGACAATTGCATTGATTGGGGAATGGACGCAATCTCTCTCTTGAGTGGGCCCCCCTACTTGCCTCTGTGAATAGGAAGGATGGTTCCTGTTTTGTGTGGAACTGCCCCGCATTCCACCCTAGCCTACCATCTGAGATGATTTTTGTTTTTCAAGAGCCATAACCATGTTGGCTGTCAATCACAGTGTGTCAAAGATGGAACGGCTCACCTTGACTGACATTCATGCAAGAACCGCCACTGATTATGGTTAATTCTTACTGTTGCAGTGTTTGTAGTTTTCCATCTATGTTTCTTTGGGTATCTTACAGAGGTGTTTGCTGTGGAGAGTTTTAGTGCAGACCTTATGTCAATTTGTACCAGAAGATATTTCTTATACTCTCTTGACAACAGGTAATTCAAAGTGATTCAACTGAATGTGTAAACATCAAACAATGGTCATTTTCCTTTATCTGCTCCGAGTATAAGGAAATGTGGTTTTGTGACTCCAACAAATAAAATCTATAAGGTGAAGGTTGCTCATAGTTATTTTGGCTTGAAAAATGAGAATCTCTCATGTAATAAAAATCAACATGTCCAAATGGGGTCAGGACCAAATTTATAAAACTTGGGTGTAACATAAATTCTTTTAAACTTAGACATTAACTTTAAAATTAAATTAAATTATAAATTTATATGGTAATTTATCTTCATAATTCATCAAAAGACTACAATGAGAATTAAACTGATGCAATGGTTAATTACGTCTGTACAAGCTTGTGCTGGTAAGAAATAAGGGTATGAATTGGCAAATAGACAATTTGGCCTGTAGCCCAGAGACAAACTGCTTGTTTTGTAGTCTGTTCTGTTTATTATGATTGTTTTTTGTTTTGTTCTGGACTGTCTGTTGGTTTCTCCTTCTTAACGTCAGAATGTTTTTATGGGTAAAAAGTGGGGCAGCAGATCTGTTGTGGGTCACAACATGCATGACAAAACAACTCCCTCACCACCTCTGAAAAAAACATTCAAATCCTCCCCATTTATGTAAGAAAATATTAATCTAAACCCAACAAAATAAAGAACTCAGAATACCTTCACATTCACCTAAAAGTGCTGCTGTTTTGCTCAGGTGATAGATTTTTACCCTGTGATTTTATCTTCAACTTTAAAAACATTGGCGAAGATAAAAGTGATTAGCAGGGAGGCTGTTTGGTGCAAGAGTGTCCTTTGTTGGCCGGAGCATATTTGTGTATTTTCATTGTGACGCATGTAATCCGCATTTTCTCTAATCCCAGAGCAGGTGGCCAGGCGTTTGCCGGCTGCAGGGGGGTGTGGAGAGGGCACACTTCTCCTGCCCTCCTAAACACACACACACACACACACACACACACACACACACACACACACACACACACACACACACACACACACACCCGGACACACATATGACTGATCCACACGCTGTCCCACTGGAGATTAAACACATACAGGCACACCTACCTGAACACACCTAATGCTTATATATACAATGGGAGAGAGAGGTGTGAGGAAGCACATGTTATCCATTCTTTCATTCTCTTAACACCCACTCTCTGCATGTGTCCTCAACAGACACGCTCGTCTATAGGAGCTTACTCACCGCTCTGAACAGGTGGGCTAAGACGGGGCCGGGCAGGGAACGAGGCATCTGTCAACAAACTGTGCAGCCATCTCCTCCGCTCTAGCATCCCATGCGCAAAAACAGGGACGGAGACAATGAAAGCAAATGAAACCAATGAAGGAGCAGCCCTAAGGAGGATTTTCCTCTAGTTGTGGAGTTCGTGATCTCCTTCATTAAAATGCTGAAGTTATTACGATGACTGTACAAAAAGATGTGCTAGTGTGGAACTGTATGAGACTTTTAGTTTCATCTATAAGACACCCTGCAAGCTGCAGCTATATATTCACTTTATTATTTTGACTGATTTATTGTAATGCCAGCAAATGAATCATTTCCTGCACAGCAGCTTCTAGGGGTTGTCTCATAAAGCAATCCTTTGGCTTTGGGTCAGATCTCCTGAATAAAAAGAAACCCTCAACATACACCAAAAGTGGGCCTACAAACTGTACTGCTGTCTAAAACCACCCTTAACCAAAAGACAGCAAAATGTTGCTATTGTGAAGCATTGCAGATTTACTGACCAGCTGCCTTGTCCTTGCTGGACAAAAGCATCCCCACAGCATGATGCTGCCACTACCATGCTTCACTTTAGAAGGGGTTTGCTTAAGGTAATTTGTAGTGTTTTTGCTTTAATTAAAACATGCATAAAACCATGTACTATCGTCAATGAAGTCATACAACATTTATAATTCACTCAGTGGACAGACATAACAGAGGAAAGAGAAAATAAATAACAAATAAACACAAAATAAAAATAAAATAATTAAAAATAAATGAATACTTGGAACGCTGGGTTCCAAGTAGAAAAGAATTCATCCCTGAGTATATATTTATTCTTTTCTAGTTGAATAAACTGCATTTGATCACTTAGCCATACAGACGCTTAAAGTGCATTCTTGGATCTCCACTGTAATAATATTCTTCTGTGTGCAAGCAAGGTACAAAAAGCAATGATGTGTTTATTTGTTTTCGGCAGTCTCCATCTGTAACACCAAATATAGCCATAGCACCACTGGGTTGTAAATTGGCAGTGTTTGAAAGATCACCGACCAATATGTTGTCAAGGAGGGACATGTCCAAAACATTTGGGTTTAGTTGGCAGGTGTGTTGTGGCACCTATCACAACATGCATTTGCATTAGAGTAAATCTTGGCAAGCCTTGCTTTAGAGTAGCGACTGCGATGTAAAATTAAACATTACGCAAAGTTTTGCACAGGATGTGCTGCTGTTTACTCTCTGAAGAGCACTGTCCCTAAATATCTTGCTCCCAATTCATTCACCCATTCAGCTTTATCTTAGCCAGGGATATATTTTTAACAGAAGCTATCAAGTCTTTATTCTTGAAATGTTTTTTTTTTTTAATCTAAAGGGATTTCCAACAGAGCATCCAAAGGGGAGACCGATGCCATATATGGGAAGTTGGGGTCTTGACAACTTTGAAAATGACGGACTTGAAAATAACGGAATAGGCTAGACCGAGGAAGGCTGAATCCTAGTGATAAGTTGTCAAAACATCCAAAGACAGCATTTATGTACATATCCTTAAATGTGTGTTTCCCTTGTCTTTGCAAAGCAATCTGCAATCTGCTTCTTTTGCAAAGAATCTAGCTAAGCTGGGAGAAGAAGAATATTATTAAGAATAGGGTTGGTGTAAAGGAAGTTAATGAATCCAAAATTCTGTCTAACTCTGACCCTATCTTAAGAGTATTTATGACGACCACCTTGTTTGTAAACTCAGAAGTGAAGAGGGGGAGATGTTGGGACCCAGCCATGGAAACAACATTAAAACTCCGGTACACACTTTTCTGGAACTTTCAAAATAAATTGCATTTAACTGACTTCCAGCAACTGAGGAAAGGGGGGTAGCAGCAGACTTCCCATGATGCCACTGTCTGAATAAGAGCACCACTCTCCAACAAGCCGACCTCTTTCCACTGCAGGACAAGGATAGGGGAGGCCCAGCACGCTCATGTCTCTTTGCTGGCAAAAAGACATAACTCTTCAATTGGATCCAAGAGTGTCATAAGATCACGCGATCATATGCAACAGTTAAGTACGAGTGAATAACTGTTTGTGTACCCAGTATTCATTCATAAAAAGGGAAAATTAAGGTGTAAGCATTGCCTGACACTCTCTCTGAGGCCTGCAGAAGCAAACGGTGTTCCAGAGAAGCCCCTGCAGAGACGCGGTCTCCCAGTCTGGAAGAAAGACAACAGAGACCGCATCACTGTGTTAACATGCAGTGTGGTTGGGGGACACAACGAGCCGTCTTTCATCCACAGCTACGGAGGTTAGCTGGAAGTTAACCCCTTTTGTTCACACTATGAGCCGCACCTTCAAACCCCTCCGAAGCTAAAGAGGTCAGCTGTAACTACCATTGTTCACTGTGGATACTTTCTTCAAACTTCGTCATCACCCGGGCAACCCCTCAGTATGGTCAGAGGTTAGGTTTGGGCAGAGCAGAATAATATAGAAGTGATTTAGATTGAAATGATCTAAACGTTTTTCATTTTATGAAGTTTGGTTTTGTTTGTGTTGAACTGACATGTTCAGTTTTGTGTTCTTTGTCTGTGTGTTTTTAAAGTTAAGACAAACTTTATTTAAAGGGTGATTTTAAACACAGAAGATCGGCCATAACGCGCTTATGCATTTTAACCCTTTGATTAACCCTGGTCTTTTAAAGGTCTGTGTTGATTCTGGTGTTAAGCTATTAGCTTCTTTGTTAGCTTAACTGCTAACCGGTAAGAACACGTGCTTGCTACTAAAGAGTATTTAACAGAAAGGTTGTTAGTTTTCAAGCTAGTGATTAATAGTCCCTTAACATCATTTTACTAAATTTGATAACTAAGTAAACACCATTAAGCCCCGTTTCTACAGAAAGATTTGGCTCTTTTCCAAAATACTCCCTTAATAATATTTCTTTAAATATTATTTTAATAAATAAAGGCAGCTAATTAGACACCGTTAAGAAATGGTCATCCAGAAGGTTGGTTTCATTCAGCAGATCATTATTTAAAACATTATTTTATTAAAATAATATTTTATCTGATCTTGCATTGTGAATGGTTG
>JAHUTJ010060380.1:0-10491 GCA_036250325.1 Characodon lateralis
TATATATATATATATATAAAACATTTTGCTTTAAATCTTATTTTGTGGAAATATTCGAGTTTAAATAACTTTGATGAGCATTAGATGCTGGAATGTGACCGCAGATGAAAAAAAGCTGAAGCGGAGTTAACTTTTTTTATTCTCTTATTATTACTTTAAAAACTTCATAGAAGTTATTTTGTTTTGCTCCATTTTTTGACAGAGTAAACGTAAATAAAAATAAGCCAGAGTTTTACAGCTGCTGCCTTTTCAAGGTCTCTGTTTGGCTTAATTTTTACGCATTTGTTTGACACACACGCGTCCTAAAAGGATGGTCTTTTCACGTCCACTCCGCTTTAAATTACCTCACCAATTTATCCGTGGGATTCGACAGCGAAGAAACGTGATGTAGGACTGAACGCGCTTATTTCCAACGGTTTATTTGAGTTCTGGTTGGAATAAAAAAAAAGCGCTTTTTTGAGTAAAATGTCGAAACAATTGGCGCTGTTTTTTTCCAGTGTGAAATAAAAATGTTCCCATATTAAAAAAAAAGAAAGCTTTTTCTTATTTTTTCCATTGATTTGGAGAGCTCTCTGCAGCTTTATGCAAGCCCTAATGAAAGCGCACAAACTTATTTTAATTTAATACCCGAAGTTTATCACTGAGGATGAATAAGATGAAGACCAGCAATTAAGATAAATTATTTTATTGAATAAAAAAAAATTAAAGTAAAATAATTAAGCTGTAACTCAAAGCTGGTGTTTTAAACATTTTACAATGAAACATGTTGAAAAGAGCAGATATGTGTTACTTATTTCTGCTCTTGTAAATAGTTTTATATTAAAGCTCATTCACTCCTAATTCTGCCAATTTAACTTCTAAAGCAGCCAATTATTGCCAAGCTTTTGGGCAAATAAGGGATCTCCAAGTTCACCTCACTCATCCTGTCTTTTTTCTTTTCTTCGTTCTCCGCTCTGACAGCGCGCCTCCTTATAAATAAAATCCAGCGTCTCCCCCCCCACCGGTTCCTCGTCCTTATTGGTCAGGTGGAGCCGTTACCTCACTTCGGGGCCGGTGACGCAGCGTCTTCGCGTATCCTTCTTTTTTTTTCCTCCCGTCCTTCTTGTTTCTTTACGCTGAGGGTCTTCCAGTCCGCTCAGACGGGATAAAGAGAGCGCCTGGACGCGGTGCCGGCGGAGGGGTGCGCTCGATAACTACACACTTCCCATCCCGTGAGGAGAGCGGCGCGCAGGAACACACGCTCTCTCCATCTCTGTGCGTCTCCTTTTACTCCCTCTCTGCGTGCTTTTCCCCTCTCCCTCCAGTGCATACACGCACGCTCCGCGCGCACACGCATACGTCTCCACTTGGCCGTAGTAAATTACGGCATTGATCTCAAAGGCGAGTGTGGATCTGTCTCTGCTGTTCGCTCCTTGCTCGACGGAGGGACTCGGAGAGACGCTGAGGAAAAAAGTGAGTAGAAAAACCTACAAGCAGACCTTGAGTCTGGTTTAGCCACTGCAGCTCAACTTTAAGCTTCCAGATGGTTCAGCGTTTTCTGATTGTCTCTAACTGTTTTCGGCGTCTTTTTGAGTGAAAAAAGAAAGATTAAAGTTCACCGATTTGCTCTGATGTGCTTTTCTCATTGGGTTTTGCTGTGCGCACCTTTTCAACCAGCTAATAAGCTCAAGTCATTTAGTTTTGCAATCAACGCTAACATACCACCAAGAGAGCGAAAACTATAAAGATCCAAGCTCCCTGGAAAAAAAAAAAAAAAAAAAAAAACGCCGCATAAAGGCAAAGACAGATTTGCGTTTTTTAGTTTTTAGACGGAAGTGTGCGCAGTGTGTGAGCGTGGATTCATCCTTCTCTGTCTGTCTGTCTGTCTGTCATTATCCTGCGCTAATTGTTGATTGGTACATGACAAACATGCTCATATCTCCTGATCTCCTGTGCGTAAAAGTAACAGACTCCGGACTCTGAACGCACACTGACAGAAATAATATTCTTTATTGAGAGATTTTATTTAACTTTGCAAGAGTTCCAATTTTTATTTTACTACACTTTGAAGTTTAAATGTAACGAAAAGCCTTAAAAAATTGAAAGCATTCAATTTTAGTTATATTGCGTAATTATAATCCACTATCTTGTTTATCCACTCTTTAGATATTAAAAAAGCGTTTGCAGTCATTACCTGCATACTTCCAATTTCACTTCTCAATTGCAGAGATGGATTTCCTGCTCTTTAAAATCAGAATAAAGCTCAGGTTTCAGTTTTGACACCAAACCCACACACATACCCTCTCACATCTCCTTTTCAGTAAGTCTTGCTTCCAAACAATAGCTCCAAAGCTTAACCTGGACTTTTTCTGTGTGGAGGGGAGAAATTGTGTAAAATTTTAACTGGCTTTTCGAAAGAGTTTGTAATGAATACTTGCTGCTTTTGTGATTTAGGGTTTCTGACCCATTGCAAAATGACACTTTTTCCTGATAAATTCTGGGAAAAACTAAGGGAGCAATGTGTGTATGCATGAATTTCTAAACATGTTACTGCAGGTTATTCAAAGTAAACTTTCACACCTGCTTCGGATGCTTCCAGTTCTGCAGAGCTGCATAGGAAAAAAAAACGTGTTTTAGGCATTTGTTGGGCATTTTCTTACAATCATGACCCTGAAATCTCTTGCAAAACAAATGCAAACACTGACACGGACAACGCTGTGTGTGTTAGATCAGGTAACAACTTGCTTCTGATACTGTTTTCAAAACTTTTGTCCCTATTTTGAAAAGAATCGGGGAAAGCACCACTTCATCATCTGATGATACTAAGTTTTAACTCATGAACTAGTAGGATTTATGCATTTAAATGATTTTAGTAGGTGCAGCCTACAGGCGGTTCAGAGCTGAAAAATTCTGAAACTAACAATGAGTTGGAGGGTCTATCCAAACATCCACGGTATCAGTTTTTTTTTATATATAGAAATAGATGATAGCTTAAAAATGCTGTAACTGGATAATTTAATTAATGACCACAGGTATAATTAGGCTTTAAGATCCGCTGAGGTACATGTCTGAGCTCCATGTGAAGGCGATGAACAAAATATGGTAACCCTAACTGCCCAACGGGGAAAACAAATAAATCAATACAAAAACATAGCATTACACATGTTATGAACACATCTAAACAGCTTAAATAAAGAAGGAACAGCTGTCCTACTCTCTCACAGATCACACTGTACTTTTTGCTCACTGGTTTCAATTATGAACCTGAAACCTGAATGTCAAATAAGTCAAATCCAGCAATTAGTCTGACATATTATTATATTTTTGTATTTAATTTAATTATACATCGCTGTTTGAATCGACTTCATTCCCCATTCCATTTTACCACTGCGTACTGTTGTTAAAGTGCAATTTATTGTAGACTAGTTATTATCTGCTTTCATTTGAATGAAAAATGATTAATGGGTTGTATTGTGAAATCTAGTTAGGTAACGTCACTTTGACCTCACTCGTTTACTTAAAAAAGGTTCAACGTCCATCTTTTGAGAAACAAACAGAAAGCTGGGCTCACCGCTTTATCTCCAGAGAAAATTCTGTTAGAATTAAAGGCATTCTGACAAGTTTTACTTTTACTTTATCAGATTTAGACCCGGTATATGTGTCTATTCACATGCAATTGGAAATGAATTGCGTTGCTGAGAATTTGTTGGAAAAAGCTGTTAGTATTACATCCATTTATTCCACAAAGCCATACATTTGGTTTATGTTTCTGAAAAGTTTTACCGGAGCCAAGCTGATCAATACTGGAACATGTTCTAGAAGTCTAGTGTCAGTGACATTTACAAATGTGACTCCTCTTTGTCAAATAGAATAATAAGAAAACTAACAATTCTCCATTTTGTTTTGGTTTTATAAAAAAGAGACAATTTACCAATTGACAAAAACATTTTATCTTGTCTTCAGAGTGGAGAAAAACACCTCTGACAATAAGAACCTCTTGACTCTACCCGGCTCCTTCCAAGATGCAGAAATCAAGGTTTCCCCTCAAGGGGACACAGAGGAAATGATTTTTGTTATTACAGGCAGGTGTCTGTGGGAATATTCCTTGAGCTATTTTAAAAAGCGTGCTGTTTCTCTCAGTGGTTCCCTTGGCTTATTTTCAAGAAAAGCAACAACTTCTTCCTTCTTTGTGTTTTGTTCTGTGCATCACTGATAAAACTGACTTACCCTTGTGCTTCTGAGTTTTTATCTGCCCTTTTGTGTTTTTGATGCCTTAAAACATAAGCCAGACAAAAAAAAAAATGTTGCAGCAGTGAAATAAAAGGTATAATTTGAAAATGAGAAAAATTATAACCAAGCATGCTAATTTGTCTTGAATTTGTTTCTTAATGACCAGGCTAATCCTCTCAGTGAGCGTTTGACTGTGAGGCCCCCTGGACATGTCTGTTTAGCTGCCCTGCGTGATGCCTGATCATGACAGTACCACCCTCCTAACCAGACAAAACAAACGCAGACGTGTCGACATTGGGGTGAAAAGGACTGTGGGTAGTGTGATATTCCCCCGTGCCCAGGAGACCCTGCTTGACGCCATGAACCAGTCACACGGCCCCGATCAGGATGGAAACTGCTCATTGGTGAGTCATGGCCACGGGGCCACCAATGGTGACGGAGAAAAGTCAAACGTCCTCAGAAAGCTGCTGAAGAGGGCCAACTCTTATGAAGATGCCATGATGCCTTTTCCTGGGGCTACAATAATCTCCCAGTTATTAAAGAACAATATGGGAAAGAATGGAGGGAGTGACTCTGGCTTTCAGGTACAAGTGAATCTTCAGAAAAAAAACATTAATTTAATTTTAAAGCCCAAATTAAACTACCAATATGATCAAAACTTCATAAATATTGTGCTTTTGTTCTTTATTGCAGGGTAGTGGAGCTTTGTCCAGTGGAGGTTCCGAGATTCAGGCTGAAGACGCCTGTAGTAACTCTTCAAGGGACAGTCCATCCGACTGCCTTTCCCCTGCTCCTCCTCTACCTCCTCCATCCTCCGTCTCCAACTTTGGACGGCCACCACCGCCCCCAAATCACATGTCACACAGCTCTTCTCAATCCTTATCCACTTTCGACCTGGAACGTCTGTCGGATGAACACCTCCGCGCCAAGAGAGCCCGCGTGGAAAATATTATCCGGGGCATGAGTCATTCCCCGCTGGTTCGTCCCAATGGCAGCGACCACAACCAAGAAGGCAATCGTGAGAATGAAAACGGCAGCAGCAACAATAATGACCACAGAGTAGAGGACGGCGGTCACAACAGCAGCCTTCGTGGTGATTGCCCTTCCCTCCTGAGCTCTCCTGGTTCACGAGGCGGCATTGGTGAAGTCTACAGAGAGAATAAGAGGAAGCAGCGTCTCCCCCAGCAGCAGCACAGTTTTACCCAGCTGGTTTGTTCCAGACAGGAGCAGAGACAGGAAGAGAGAAGGCAACTCAAACTACAGCTTGAAGACATGCAGGTAACCAGACATTTTAGAAAAACCAAAACACCATTTGCCAAATCCTTCTCTTCAGTTTAATTCTTAAAGCTTAAATGAGACTGGGGCACAATGTGGGAGCTCATCTGAGCTCCCAAAAATTCAATCAGGGCAATAAAGGATTAACCCGTACATTCTATCTCTTTTCTTGTTTAGAAACAACTGCGGCAACTTCAAGAGAAGTTCTATCAGATCTATGACTCTGAGACAGAGGAAGAGGAAGAAAATATAGTGAATGGACAGGCCAACCGAGGGAGGGACAGAGAGGAGGATGGCAACCTTTCAGAGGACAGTATACGCTCTGATGGCCTGGAGGAGAGTCACAGAGACAGAGGGCGGCATAACCATGACGACCTTTCCGAACTGGACCCAGGACTGTTCCTGGACCGAGCCCGAGCCCTCCTCCGTGAGCAAGCCTTGATCGATGGAGAAATGGAGGAGGATGCTGACAGCCGAGAAGGGGAAAGAAATGGGGAAATGGTGATAAAGAGGAGAGCAGTAGCAGGAGGTGGGGGAGGAGGAGGTAGGCAGTTGGCCGAGACACTAAAGCAGGAGCTGAACTGTGCTGTGTCACAGGTTGTTGACACCGTCGTCAAAGGCTTCTCCTCGCCCAAGCAGACCGCCAGTCACCATCATGGCTGCCACAGCAGTACACCAGCTGCGCCTTCTTCTTCCTCCAACTCATCCTCATCCTGTCCACCACCTTTCGGGCCACTACCCCCACTTACCCCAGACTCACGCTTTGGTGGAGGCAATTTGGCACTCAGTCTGAACAGTGAAGGCAGTCCCACCCCTAACTATCATTCCTCCAACCAGAGGCTGCACTGCTTTGGGGATGTAATCATCCCCAGCCCACTGGATTCATTTGGCGGTCTGAGCAGCAGGCTAAGCGGTGTGCCAACACCCAGCGATCAAACTGAGGCACTGCCGCTGGTAGTGCGCAAAAGTGGTGGGAGTGGAATAGAGACCACAAACCCATCTCTTCCTCCCCCTCCACCTCCTCATCATCCCTCCCTTCACCCGTCCCCACTCACAGCTTCTCTCAGCTTCAGCCCTCCATCATTTCGCCACCCGTTTCCTCTCCCCCTCATGGGTTACCCCTTTCAGAATCCCCTGGCGTCACATGGAGGTGGCTACCCTCCAGGACCAAAAGACCACAGTAGGGTATCCCCCGACTCTATGGACTTAACCCGGGAAACTGTCAGCCTCAGAACCAAAATGGCATCCCTTGGAGGGAGCCACATGGGTCACCATCACCACAGGCAGAGCTCTCCGAGCCAGCATGGACCCGAGGGCTTGTCGCTATCACTCATCAAGTCAGAATGTGGAGATCTGCAGGATATGGCTGACATATCTCCCTACTCGGGCAGCACTGTATCCTTACCATGTTTTACTTCATTGAAGGTAATGCCTAAAACCAAATATTTAACACCTGGATTGGGTTTCGATCAATCCATTAAAATAATTTGTAATAAACTTCGAAGCTAAGTGTTGGAAAGATTTGGTCCAACTTCTTTTAAATATGCTAACTTTTGAGTTTACACTATAGTCCTACCTTAATACATTTGTAAAAAATGCGTTTAATTAATTTTAGGTGAATAAAACATGAAATTAGAACTTCAAAGGATGGTCTAAAATACACAACTTCTGCTGATTTGGAATATATACCACAAAATTCTTGCTGTAATTGTGCATATTAATATTTTAGTTCTCTTGTCCACAAAAGTCACATTTTTCATAATAAAGGCAGCAGCAGCAGGAGGCAAAGTGACAAAAAGTCTTTAATATCAATTAATCTGCATTAATTGGTTCCTGCTCTGAGCCTCTTGTTTCCTCAGTGAGTGGGGAAGATGAAAAGGGCGCGCTGTGTCTTGCAAGAGGGGGAAGATTAAACAGGTCGCACGCTGCTCTCTCAAGCTCTTTTAAGTCTGTGCAGCAGGTTGTGTTGTTTAAAGGTGTGGGGAGAGGCTAGTGAGCTCCCCCTTGAACACGCAAACACCTACACGCGCGCACACACACATACACACTGTTTGCACTGTCTGAGACACTGGTGCTGTTAGGTTCTCTTTCATCACAAAGACTTTGTACATAAACGCTCAAAGCAAATCATATTTCACTTTGTCTGAGTGCATGTGTGTGAGGTAAGACCTTGTTCACAGGAGCTCAAAGCTAATCATATTTCAAAGAGCATGTTAGAGAAGCAGGCAAACGTTTGGCTTTATTGACGGCAGCTTTCTAAATCTGTGTGTATCACTGTTGTGGGCAACAACAAGGAGAAGTGTAATATCTAAAATGTGCACAGTTTCCTCTTTATCATTTTTAGCTCCATCTCTTCCCTGCTACCGTTTTGGAACTCACCCACTCACTTTTATTTGTTGGCCCTTCGTTCTTAGTTGCCTGGCAGCTGTGTGTGTTTAGCGCACACATGCATGCACGTAGGAACACACGCTCCGCCTTTCATGGGGCGTGCATGTGGACAGGTGTTTGCAGGTAGCTGTTTATCTTTTCGTTCCTAACCTTTCATATGGAGAGGGCATCTCGCAGCCACCTCACTTTGACTCACACAAGAGAGCAAACAGACACATGGGCACAAACGCGCACGTTTGAACAACAAAGTAAAAAGAAAAATAAGACTTTGAACCCGACAAACAGGGACTCATTGCAGCTGTGATGAGGATTCGAGCACAGTGTCGCCTTCAAAGCTAATTTAGATGTCGCTTTCATTGGAAAACAAGAAATATTTGACATAGCTCTTGATCCTGTTGAGCCGTTTCATACCAGAATGCTCCCCTATTCATTTATTAAAGAAAAACAAATCTTTGAAATGGATAATTACTTCAAAGACAGTGACTATGCTTTAAAGGAGTATAGTCACTGGAGGAAACTGTTCTTCTTGTGGTTTGTCCATGTTTATCATAAAAACTAATTTTATTGTGTATTATATTGAATATATTGACATTTGAAACAAATTTGATGACTATATACATCTTGAATGATGTAACTTTATAATAAACAATACGAGTTTAGATTTTTAGATTTGCTGATTTTGCTACATTTTATTGGGGTTCCAAGTTAAAACAAATAACTTTAAGTACATGTACAAAACACAGCAATTTTGTTGATGGAAACAGATTTTGAACGGATATTAAATCTGTTTCCAAATTGAAAATAAACAAAGAAACACATAAAAAATCTTAAACAATGCCATCAAAACCTAAAAACTGCATGTTCTACAATAGCCCTCATAAAATTGCTGTTTTTTCCCGTTCTTTCTACATTTTATGAAATTTATCCTGACGTCGAGAACAATAAATAAAGTCATATGCTAAAAAACTAACTGTTCAGAGAAAACTATGTCATAAAAAAACATAGGCAATTACTCTTTTGAATGAAACACTAGCTAACTAGTATTTTCTTTTGACTTGTAAAATGTTAATATAAAGCTTCATGCCGGATAATATATATATATATCTATATAGATATATATATATATATATATCTATATATATATATATATATATATATATATACGTCTGTGTGTATGTGTAGCATCCAAGAGAAGCTGATTTATGTTTTCTATTTACAGCTGAAAGTTGCTGTAATCTTTACTGCAACTGAAGCAGAAAGGAGTTTGTCTCTAGGAAATTTGTCCGATTTAAACTAAACTTGTTTGTTAAGCATCAACTATGAAGGCAAAGGAGTTATTTATAAAGCAGTTACAGTGAGCACTATTCAGCAAAAGAATGCACCTATTGCTCCTTTAGATTTGAACAATTTCATGTAATTTGAGATAAACCTTGTTTCCAAAGCAACAGCTATGAAAGCAGTATATGTGTCCATTAAATTACCAGACCAGAATTAAAAACTGTGGAAAATGATATTAAATAATCTTGTACCTGAGAAAGTATCTAAAAAAATATCTAAAACTGCTAAAGTACAAAATAGCAAAGGGTCAAAATTCCCTTTGCATAAATTATTAATCAACTAATTAATTATATGAATTACGTGAGATGTTACTGTTCTTTACAGCTTCTTCAAGGTATTTTGCAATGATCATCATTCACCTGAAAGGCTGTCACTACCAGTGAACACACTCAGGTTTGTGTATCTTTAATCCTTTGTATTGAGCTGAGCAGATGTCCTCCATTCATATATGAATTTATCCCTCCACCCTCCCTCTTTGCCTCGCAATCCTGCGCTCCCATTTACACACAGACACACAAACACACACACCTGGTAACAAGGTCAAGTTACCGCTGGTATAGTGAGCTCTGCACAACACTCACAGGTTCTTTGACAGATATGCATTAGGTTAAAAACAAACCAATAGGAGGGCAGGAGCGAATTGGGAGGATGAGGAATGGAAGGAAAAAGAACATGTGTGTTTTTTATTCAGTGACCCCCTTTAGCTACTATTACACCAAAAAACATCTCATTTACTCTTTATTCATTATATTACCTCACACTTGTTTACTCTGAGTCCCGTTTAGTTTGTTTGTGTCCAAAAAGAAGGACACAGACAGCAAAATCCTGGACAAAATGTACCGAATGAGCCAATAGTGACAGGTTGGTATGAATGTTAACAATGAGATTGTGGTTTTTTTGTCCTGTGACCTGATGAATTCACTGCTAAATGAATGATGAATCACATTGAGACTCCCTTCTAGTTTAACATGGCTGCTGCATCATGGCACTTCCCAGATGTTGCTTAATTATGATTTGGAACAGTGAACAGCAAAGCCCTTGAAACTAAAAATGTACCACACCATTTTGTTTTCAAATTTGACTTTGTTCTCAGATTGCTATTTTTCTCTCTTTTCCTCATACCTAAAAGCTGATGCCACCCCTTCCTCTTTTTCCAGCTGTACATGGCCCCTAAGGTTTTCTTTATGTTTTGTGTGTGTGTGTGTGTGTGTGTGTGTGTGTGTGTGTGTGTGTGTGTGTGTGTGTGTGTGTGTTTGTTTGTTTGTGTGTGATAATTGACCT
>JAHUTJ010060381.1:0-10485 GCA_036250325.1 Characodon lateralis
CTGAAATATTTCAGTTAGTGTGCAATGAATCTAAAATATATGAATGTTAAATTTTCATCATGACATTATGGAAAATAATGAACTTTATCACAATATGCTAATATTTTGAGAAGGACCTGTACATTCTCACTAATTGTGAATATGGATTTTCACATTTTCTTTATCTTCAAACATGAATTCAGCTTCTATTAAAGCTTATCGCAAATTAATTCATCCTCTATCCATGTGTATTATTCACTGGGGAGTTGGTGTACATGGAAATGTCAGGCAGAAAATGCTTACTAGTAAGCATTAGAAAATGCCACAATAGAGTAAAAAAAAAATAGTGGCATGGCTTTCTATAAAACAAACACATTGTGTCAAAAGGCAGATTTTCTTTCAGACTGAATACACTCATTAAAATAGCAATTTATGTTGATTTGATCTTATTCATTTATCGGTTTATTCTTTTGTAGAACCAGATCCCAATTTGTGTCTGCTTTTTAAACCAGACTGTCATAAACTTACTCCCAGAGTTACACATGTAATCCATTTAAGCCATTTCTATAGTTATGCTGGCCAGTCATTACTCTCCTGCTTTCTTCTGCTACTGTCCATTTATGATTATTTGCAATAAACAGTGCCTTCAAAGTTTTTTCACATGGATGGTACGCCTGGCCCACTGCTTTTGTAACGAGCTATGTCATTATCCTTGAGGGCATTATTGACTGAGCTAATACTGCCCTTCTGTTTGCAACTAATTTTTTGTTCTAAAAGATAGTACTCTTGGCCAGTGCATCTGTGTGTAGTTGTGTATTATTTTTAGATGTACTCCTCAGTGGAGCTACTGGTACAATTAACTTTGTTTTTCTTTCCAAAGTACTACTGGCTCAGTAGTTCTATATATAGCTGTGTGTCTTTCCAAGGCAAGCCATACATGGAACTACTGTTGCCATTGGCTTTGTCTACTTTTTATTTTTCTTTACCACAGAAAGTGCCCATGCACCAGTCTGTGTTTAGCTGTGCCTCTTTCCTAGACAGATTAATTTGTATTTTATAAATTTTTTTGTATGAACTTTATTGTAAGTTTGTGAGTATATTTCATTTATATAGCACCTTTCACAGATAAAAATCCTTAAGGTCTCCACAAAGAGAGCATACAAATTTAATTATGATTGCATTGACCAAAAACTACAAAGAATTACAATCAATATACGATGATGTTTGTCTTAAGTAAAAAAAAAATATAAAAAAATGTATTAGAATGTCTTTAGCTTCTTTTTTAAAGAAGTCAATATTCTCAAGACAACATAAAAACAAAAGGAATTACAATGCGGAGTTGAGGTAACACTGATGGCCTGAAAATGTATGCATGAGAATTGACCATGGTTGGGAAAAAGATGGACAAATGGAAGAATTGAGAATGAAAAAAAAGGTGAAAAATTAGCCCTGAAAGTACTAGCTTATCTCTCAAAGAATGTTGAAAATGTGTTACAACTAGGCCAAATCAGTTTTATCAAACAAAATATGATAGTTGTGTTGTTTGGGGAAAAAAGGACTACAATTCCCCTTTTCCACTGGCTTTTTTTAGGCAACTCAGCTCCACTACTCCAGTTACTCTTGCTCTTCTTGGCACGGAACCTGTTGTGTTTCCACTGAGCTACTGACAGTTGGAGCAATGGCTTGAAGCTTCGCCTCCAGCCATTAGGACAGTGCACGGTGCCGCTCTTATTATTTTAATGTTACACTGTCACATTAAAGTAATTTGTGTGAAACGATAAAAAATAGATTATTATATATGCAACAATGTCTTGTTGATTTTATGTATAAAATACTCCACTGGGATAACAGTCTAGAAACACAGCCCATCCAGAACTTATATAATAAGGCCCAGGGGTTTTAATGTGATGGGAGTGTGCAAGGAGAAACTGAGAGGAGAGAGGAGAGACACCGCTGTTTGGACTGGTAATCCTCCAAGGTTTTCCTGAAGAAGTTACAATTTTGTCTCAGCCTTGACAATAACAAGGACAACGACTTTAAAGCGCAAAACCACAAACTTCTGTGAAGTTAGTTTTAGGTGGGATATTGGATATCTTGTGCTCAGTGGATTCAGCAGGGTCTTCCTCCTGTTTGACCTAATGCAGGTAGTCTGACCACGGGCAGCTGCTCTCTGCCCCTCCCCCTGCAGACGTTGGTTAGCTTAAGGTCAGTCAATAAATTTCCCAACCAAACTGACAATGTCACACACCAACGTTACCAGCGGGACAACACACTACACATAGCTGGAGGTGGGGCTTCAAGCCACAGCTCTAGATGTCAGTGAGTTAATGGAAATGCAGGAGGGGCCGTGCCCAGTAGAATGAGACTGAGTGGAGTAGAGGTTTGTGAAGCTGGAAATTTCAATGGAAAAGGGGCATAGGTTTCTGTTAAATATGTCTCTGATTTTTAAATTTGGAGGAATAGACTTAATCAGCTTTAAGAAAATGCAGCTTTGGACACTCACATGAATTGTGTATTCTCAGTTTTTTCTTTCCTATAGAAATTACCTTTGTCTACTCTATTTGTCTTTGCCATTAAAGATAAATAATGTCTAGTAATTCTGTAATTCTGCTTGTTAAAAGACTGTTTTTGCTCTCCACTGTCACCATATGCTTGTCAAGGATGGCTGCAAAGTCAATGACTAGATGAAACAATCGGCTGGGCTTTCTTGGATAAGGATTTGCCAATTGGCAATAAATGTGTGACAAAACTACACAATATATACTTAGATTTGAATGTGACTGTATGAATAGGTTGTAGTTAAATGAATCAGATAAATTAGATTTTTGAGCCCAAGTGATTTTTGTTTAATGGCATAAGAACCAAGTCAATATTATCTTTAAAGTGTCTTAAAGTAACATGTGTTGTGAATGGTCACCATATAAATTAACTAATGTAAACTGAATCAAGCACAAATCTTCCAATCAATAAACTTAAATAAAATAATAACAGCATAAAACAGTTACACACATCCGCTAGAGTTTTCATACTCATAACCCTGGACTGTCGTGCAGCAGGTTTTGATTAATTGATCCTACTCACTCTGTAGTGAGTACATCTGCTATACCTTGCATGTATGTTCACTCAGTCAATGAGCTTACCAAATTACATTTTATAGCCATTATATTTGCAAAAATATGTAGAATAAATTATGTATCTGCTACATCCCTATAAAAAAAAAAAACTGCAATATGAACTTAAATCCAGTTAATTAGGAATCAGAAAATCCTCTTATACCCACAAGTGGTTGTAAGGAGATGTTGACTCTAAGCCAGTAATTTTACTAAAGCTAATTGATGCATCTGCCCATTAAAAATCAGGAGCTGGGGGTTTTCCATCTCAAAACTTTGAAAACTGGGATTAAAGACATGCTTTCCTACAGCTACCACATGTTAATATATCACTTAGAAGTTCCAAGCATCAAGAACATTACAGTTAAAAAGACAAAATGTGACAAAGTGTTTTGAACAGCCATATGGTGAGTTGAGTAATGGTGATCAGTTTGTTACAATGCTATGTTCAACAGAGATATCTTCAGTCGGGTGTTGATTCATCTATCAGCTACACCTGCTTATCCACCAGGGTCATTGGGGGGGCTGGTGATAACTTCAGCAGTCATTGAGTGAAAGATAGGTTATACCCTGGATAGGTTCTCAGTCCATCACCAGGCAAAACAGAGACACACAGGACAAACAACCATACATGCACACACTCAGATCTAAGGGGAATTTAGGGAGAGCAATTAACCTAGCTATCATATTTTTTGACTTTGGGAGTGAGCCAGGGTACCCATATAGAACCCATGCATGCACAGGATAAACCTGCAAACTCCATGCAGAAGACCTAAGACTGGAATTAAAAACCATGGACCTTCTTGCTGCAAGGGAACAGTGCTATCAACTGCACCACTGTGCACACCTCAGTCTGGTGTTTCATGTTCAAATAATATAGTAGAGAATACTCACCCTTTCTGCAGACTGTGATGTGCCAAAGAAGATGGGTATGAATGCCAGCCAAATGATACATGTGGTGTACATGGTAAATCCGATTGGCTTGGCCTCGTTGAAGGTTTCAGGTACGCCTCGTGTCTTAATGGCATAAACTGTGCACGTCACCATGAGCAAGATGGAGTAACCCAAAGAGCAGATAAGAGACAGGTCTGAGATGTCACATTTGAGGACTCCACGGGCCGCCATTGGGTCTTGGGTCCGCTGCTCTCCATAGTCCACTACAGTGTGGGGAGGGTCCACAGCGAACCAGACGAAAACGCCAAGAAGCTGAATCGAGATTAGGGAGAATGTAATGACGAGCTGCGAAGCAGGAGAGATAAACCTGCAGATAGAAAATGCTCATATAAGTCTATGGCATAAAAAAGGCAAATAAACCCATGCATTCATACATCCATCCATCCATGCATCCACTTTCATTCCCTGGTCAGAAAAAATGTACAGCCAATCCAGCAAGTTTTGGGTCTGCCCCTGGGTTTCCTGTCCGTATGCACAAAAAACCTCCAAGAACCCTGATCAGATTCCCAAACCACCCCAACCTTGCAGAATAGAAGCCACTGTACCCCAAGATGCCTCCAGATAATAGAGCTCCACACTTCCTTACTAAGGCTAAACCTGACCACTATATAGAAGAATATCTTTTCACCCATTATACCTAGGATCTCATTCTTTTAGTCATGATCCCTATCTCATGCCCATAGGTTTCAACTTCAGAAGGACTGGTAAGTTGAGACATCTGCTTTTTAGTTCAGTTCTTTCTAAAGCTTTGCAGGAGTGAACCCAATCCATGTTTTGTTACATCCTATCAACACTTGTTAAAGATAATTAAGCTCCTCCACTTAAGTCAAAGACAGTCCACTGTCCTAGGGAAGTAATCAATCTTTTTCTAGTTGAGCGCTTTGGCCCCAGAGGAGAAAGGAGTGGACTCCCATCCCCGCTGCTTCACACTTGGCTGTAAATTGCTCCAATGCATGTTGAAGGATATCACATGAAGATGCCGATCTAGAATCTCAAAAATCAAATGATGACAGCCAGAGGTATTTTGAATAAACACCATCTCTCTTCCACTGACCCAGTAGCAAGCCTTTCCTTCAGATTCATAAAACATGTGGGCTAGACAACTAAGCAAAAATCCCTCAGCAAATCTGCAAACGTAAAGATCTGGTCCACTGTTCTACAGCCAGGAAGTAAGCCACAGTTGATCCTGCTGAATCAGAGGTTTGATGATCGAAGCCTTCTTTTACACCACTGAATAAACTTGCCGCTGAGAAGTGTAATCCCTCAGTTGGTGGAACATACTTTCCTCTTTTGTAAAGACTAAGACTACCACACTACTTCTTGGGTGTTGTCCCAGTCCTCCTTGCAAGTAAAAAGGCATGTCTTCAATGACTGCTGCAAAGTATTTCATAGCACATAAGCACATCTCGTCCACTCCTGGCCCCTCGGTACTGGGGAGCTTTTAACTACCTCAGCAACCACTGCTATTGTGATGATGCTAAATCCCCATACTCTGCCTCCCTCACAAAGAAGATGGTGACCAGATTTATGAAGTGTTTCTTCCACTGTCCAAAAACATCCAAAATATGCACCAAGTAAATATGAGGGGTGTTTTGTGGGTTTTAAGAACACATTTGAAAAATCTTGTCCACTGTGCTGAAAAGGCAGTTTTCTAATGCAACTAAAATACATTTGAATTCAACAGATGCAGGCGTGCATACTCCAGGTAAAACACTTATGATTAGAAAGGGGTTGGGGGAAAGATAATAAGGAATTCAGAATGAAATAAACGAAAAAAGCAGTGATGAGCAGCTGCAAAAAGACCATTAAAATCACTGAAGAGAAAATTGTATTATGATCTGCTGCAGAATGACAACGAATAAACATTTTGAAAACCCTTTAGATGGATGATACAAAATGAGAAACTGATGATCATCAGCCTAGCAGATATTTGAATCTGAGCATTACTAAATATTGCATTAACATTTTACCCACTTAGAGATAGCCCCCTTTAGACTACCGGAAAACTGATGAGCTTATGATTCATTTCAATACTGTATAGAAAAATAAACCGATTAATGATTACAAGTGGCCTAATAATGAGTGAGTAGAGGTTGAGTGTAAATGTGGCAGCTTACACCTGTCTGCACAAAAAAAAACATAACATAATTCAAAACCATGAGACCCTCATAATGAAAATGCATACATGTAAATGTTTTTATTTTTTTACCTGGGTGCTGTTACAGACTTCTTCCCTTGCTCAAAGATGCGGTGTATCCTGTTGGTCTTTGTGAGCAGTGCAGCATAACTAAAACACATGCCCAAGCCAAGGAAAATTCTCCGCAGTGAGCACACACCTACATCCGGCGTTGCAATCATTAGGAACGTGATGGCATAGCACAGGAAGATTCCGGTCAGGAGCACGTAACTCATCTCCCGGCCGGATGCTCGGACAATGGGTGTATCGTTGTACCGCACAAAAGTGACAATGACAAAGGAGGTGGCAATAATCCCCAGCATGGAGATGAATACAGGTACAACGGCCCAGGGGGAGTGCCACTCCAGTTTGATGATAGAAATCGGAACACACCCTGTTCGGTTGGTATCTGGTCGCATCTCGTAGGGACACAGCTCACATGTGAATTCTGAGGCCTAAGGAATGAGTAGAAATAATGTGTTAAATCAATTTTGTTTTGTTGTTTCTGTGCTAATTTAATTTCTAAAGGTCAGGGAATGGCAAAGTTATAGTTCTGTTTGGCCTGGCCTATAACTTAAGTAAATAAAAATCTTAAAGTTCAAATAATTATTGGATCTAAGGGGAAAAAGCTTTCAACACCAACCTTACACTATATGGAAAATCCAGTCACCCCACTTGTTACATCACAATTTGTTACATCACAGTTACACGCAGGCATGATTACTAAGAAACTTGTAGCATCAAGAAATCCCTTAACTAGAAACTCTGAAAATGTAAAGTAGGGTAAATGATCCCAAAATGCATCACATTGTGCCCTGATGTGCAGAAATTTCAAGTATAGCTAAGAAACAAAGCCATTAATAGTCAGTCTTGAAAGGGGTTCAAAGCCATTTCCGAGGCTTTGGATTTCAAGGGTGACAGTGATAGCCAGTATCCACAAATAGAGAAAACATTGAACAGTAGTAAACATTTCTAGAAGTGGCTGTCCAACAAAATTACTCCAGGAGCACATGAGGTCACAAAAGGACCCAGAACCATTTCTAAATAACTCCAGGCCTCACACACCTCAGTTAAAGTCAGTGTTCATGATTTTAGAACAAAAAAAAAAGAGACTGAGCAAAAGTTATATCCATGGGAAAGTTCAAAGATGAATGCCACTGTTGACCAAAAAGAACACACTTGCCAAGGCCTGTCTCACACTTGCTAGAAATATCTCGATGATCCCCAAGACTTTGAGGAAAATATTCTGTGGGCTGACGAGGCAAAAAATTAACTTTTTGGAAAGTGTGTGTCCTGTTACATCTTGTTTAAAACTAACGGCTTTTCAGAAAAAACATCATGATATCAACAGTCAAACATGGAGGTATTGATGTAATGGTCTTTGCTGATTTGGGACCTGGATGACTTGCTATATTTATTGGAACCATAAATTCTTCCCTCTAGCATAGAAATCCTGAAAGGGGAATGTCTGGCCATCCATTTGTAACCTTAAGCTCAAGCACACTCGAGTTATGCAGCAGGACAATAAAACACTCCATCACATCCACCTCTAAATGGCAAAACATTTTTGGACTGATTTTGGAAGATTTTTGGAATGACCCATTTAAAGTTTCGACGTATGATTTAGATGCTGTAACATTACCCGAAACAGGCTTTTATTTGCGCTAAGGGTGGTAAAGCCATTGATTAGGTTATGGGGCAATTACTTTTTCACAACACTTTAGCTACAACACACAACAAATTGGACTTTAGTAAAAGTGGACACATAATGGGCAGCTTCTTTTCCTTATTGCCGTCCCAGTTTACTGCCAACATATCTGAACTAAAGTTTGTATCTTCCATATAACTGCAAACATCTGAGTTGATTTTATTTTAAATCATTGCAGCAATTTAGATATCTCTCTGTGTGTAACATTTAACTTTGTAGCCACTTGTCAAAGTAACCATTCACACATCTTTGAGCAATTACTATTTCGCAACACTTATTCACATGGACAGATCATTGATTTTACGGCCCATGAATGAATGTGTAAAATATGTACTGAGTGTTCAGTCTCATATGAGAAAGCTGCTACTCAAACTAATATTTTTACTGCCTTTATTGCTTTCTGAGTAGGGATCACTTTGCACGTATGTTTGCCTGCTCGTGCAATATTCAAATATAATAAGAAGGATGATATGATGCCAAATTGTCTCTAAGATATAATTATCACAGGAGATGCATCTTCATAATGGGTGATCAGACACTTTCTCTCGTCTCATATCACATATTTCCATTTGCGTTAAAAGCGTCTGTGGGGCTCTTTCTGCATATATACATTTATAATTAGCCACTAAAGATGTTTGTTTTTCCTCAAACACCTTAAATGTATTTAAACAAAAGGAAGCCATTATAACTGTTTCCAGTGGGCAGAAAACATACAGGGGTCTCTAAAAAAAAAAAAGTCTCAGTTAAGACTTTCTTATGAACTACAGTTTTAAATTGGAAATCAGACTGAGGTACCCACTGAGTTCATTCAGTTGATGACAATCCATACTTCTCACACCTCACAGTTGTGAATGGGTAGGCTAAGAAGCCCTAGGGCATTTCAGTATTAAAATGTGACCTATTATGAGTTTCCAAGTCTAAAATGATCAGAAATATCAAAAACTGATACTTCTGTTTCAAAAACCAACATATCCAAAACCAGATTTGCACATTCACTTTAGTCATAACTAACCAGTTCCTTTATAAAGGAATGGGACAAAACTCCAGCGAATCATTGTGAGAAGCTTATGGGAAGAAACCTAAAATGTATTACTCAGGTCATGTAGTTATTAAGTTTAAAATAACTACTTATTTAGTTATTCAGGTTTTTAAACAGGAAGAGATTAAAAGAAACTGGGCCTGGCTCAGCATAATATCTGTTTAATAGCAGGTTCCTGTTCTGCAGAACATGAAAATACACAGATATTCACCTTTATTTCAGACAACATAAGTCCAAATCAATCCAACATTTAGCAAATATAAATAATTTTTCTTATACTGACATAAAACAGGAAAACCTTTGTTTGATTTAATGTCAGACAGAAAGGAAATAAAATGTCAGGGCTCTTTTTAAACAGCGCATGTACATGTGTGGTACTAACCATATTAACCATTGATCATTAATTATTGTTTCGATTAAACTACTACATCTTGAAAATTTCTGGTTTTCTTCAGAAATCTACCTGATAGTGGTATCCCTCACAGCTTTCGCAGTGCCAGCAACATGGCACTCCTTTCACCACCTTCTTTCTTTGGCCAGTACGACATGGCAAACTGCACACGGAGGCTGGCAGGGATGGATCACCCGTCTTCCAACGCATTGCATCCATCTGAGAGGCAAATATGTACCATTTATGAGCTCTATAAACAAATAGACAATTTAACCTCTTCTTAATCTTCTCAGGGGAAATTACGAAGCACAGAATTTGACATAGCTCACATTACACTGTGTTAACAATGCTTTAACCTTGTGTGTACCTGCAGCTACTGTATCTGGAAGCGATTTGCGAGATGAATTAGTACAAGCAGGCCCTCTGATCGCTTTTGAGAGAGCTTCCAGGAACATAACACCAGCTTATCTGGCACCCAGCAATCAGGCCATAATCAGAACTGGCACAAATAAGCCATCTGTATTTTCCTGTGTGTGTGTGTGTGTGTGTGTGTGTGTGTGTGTGTGTATACACTCATCCATGTGTGCACTGTGTTTGTGCATGTGTCACACTGGCATTACAGTGAATCCCTGAGCTTTCCGTCTGTCTGGTTTGTCTATCCCTCCATGTGCTTGTTCTCTAATTTGTTGTTATGCATGCAGGAATTTGAGGAAAAAGTCTATTAGTACACTGTCTCCCAAAGGTCCATTGACTGCCTTGAGTGCTGTATAAGATGGGCCATTTTAAGTACAAAAGTACATATTCAACAAAAAAAACTATCTGGTTGAGCCCGCTCTTCTACTGGTTATTAAAAAGTACCCTTGAACTATTGGTGACACCAATGCAGAACTCCACACAGAGACAGACAAAATGGTTTCCCAAAATTTGCTTTTTCTGCTTGTTATTTAGAGGACAGTGTTCTCATACAAGGAAATAACTATATTTTGTGACACAACCAAATAACATACAGTACAGACCAAAAGTTTGGACACACCTTCTCATTCAAAGAGTTTTCTTTATTTTCATGACTATGAATATTGTAGCTTCACACTGAAGGCATCAAAACTATGAATTAACACGTGGAATTAT
>JAHUTJ010060382.1:0-10480 GCA_036250325.1 Characodon lateralis
GACCTGAAATATTTCAGTTAGTGTGCAATGAATCTAAAATATATGAATGTTAAATTTTCATCATGACATTATGGAAAATAATGAACTTTATCACAATATGCTAATATTTTGAGAATGACCTGTATGTGATTGGGAAATGTTTTGCCAAACAGCTAAATAAAATCTATTTTACTAAGACAAAGTCAGAAGCAAATGATGGGGACATTTTTAAACAATTTAACAACTTATATTAACTAGTAGCACCCTTTATGAAGTTTAAAGGCTCAAAAACAAAAAAAAAGCTGGGAGACTGATGGTATGGTGCTAGAGGGGGCGCCCCATATGCAGAGGGTATTGATCCTGACCTTGAGACCTTTGCTGCATGTTTTCTCCCCTTCTCTCTCTGCATATATCCTGTCTGACTACTGTCAGTAAAGGCCATCAGGATAAAAAAAAAGAAATCTGCGATGGGGTAAATACTTTTTCCTCGCAGCAAACATGAAGTGTTACAGGTTAAGTCCATAGAAAAATCTCAGATATCTTGTTTATACAGATTCTGAAATGCACTTAATTGTGACAGCAGAGAGTGAGAACAGGTTGCACAGGAACCACCAGAAGGATCCAGGAAGGCACCTTAAAAAGGAACAAAGCTAGGTCACAAGAAGATCTCAGAGAGCTTGTAAAACAAGAACAGGATGCAGGGCTTGAGGTACCACAAAGGAAGACACTCAGGCGTCAAATGCTCAGCAACCCTCTCCTTAAGAAGCTGCCATAACGAGCCTAATGACTCACAGGTGTGAGAGGCAGCTCGCAGCTCCACCCTCCAACTGAACCTGCTGGAAAAAACAAAGTAGAAAGGACACAGAGACAAATCCTGACAATTCTACTCCATGTGCACATTGCAAATGAATCACGAATGCACAAAACTACCGCCGTTCCTACTCTGGATTAAAAAGTGAAATGCAAATATAATTTGACTTATTTATATTAGAATAAAATAGATTTATGTAGTATAGGTTAACGCAAGGTGTTAAAGTTGTGAAATTATTTCATAAAGTTCATGTGCACTTCTAAACATATTTATTGTTGTTTACTCATTTTTTTGTCTTGCGAACGTTGATATTCCTCTCTCCTACAGTCTGGATCACAATTACATGATCAAATATGCAAATTAAGTAAAGATGTCATCTAGCGACTTTAAGGAGTGCCAGTAACTACTTTCCTTACTGAAGCGTTGGTAACAGTGCTCTGTTAATTTTAGCCTCAGATTCCTGTGTTTTGCTTACAGGAGTTGCAATGTAGTCTAAGATCACCTTGACTGAACCTGTAATTGGAATCCTTAAACCTCTGTTGTTACAGACCAGATATTATATGAATTTATAACACACAGACCAGCACACAGCTAAATCCCTCACAAAAGGAGGCTTTAATGTTAATAAAACAATTGACCAAATTAGTTTTTACATCAATTTAAACACCCAAGATCACGTTTAAAGGTCCTTCAAACAGGGGTGACTCTGAACCAAACGCAACATAAAACCTCTTCCTTTTTGCAGCAAACTTCCATTTCTGGTATCATTAGATACCGGGCCTGCGAGGGTAAAAACAAAAAGGATTTTCTCTTTGTTTAATCGCAAATAAATCAGACATAGTAAGAGTTGCAATAGTTGTTACACTGGGAAATTATTCTTTTATGTCTCACCTTTACATAGGCACCAACAGTTTGCTTTTAGACTTTATAAGTGTGGAGCTATTCTTGATTTATTTCAGTTATGTAATTCCGGGTGGAAATTGCTCTAAAACCCCTATAGGGCTTACAGGTTAAAGCATTTATTGCCATTAATGTTGATGATTAAAGTTTACAGCTAATGAAGACCCAAAATTCAGTTTCTCAGAACAATCCATTTATTTCATACGTGAACAATTTCTTTTAGGGCAGAGGGTCCCAGAATGTGATCAAATAAGCTAAGACACAATACCATCAGAACAGCTCAAATAACCTAAACTAAACCATGCAAAAATAGATCAAGTGGAGATGGGCTTTGCTAAGATAAGCTAACATAATAAAGACTGATAGCATGAATTAACTAAAATAAGTCAAGTAAAAGCCAAGCTAAAATGGGTTAAGCTAAGAAAATAAGTTAATTTAAACCAAGCTAAAACAAACTAAGTTAAGATGAGCTAGGCTATGATAAGATAACATAAGAAACGTTAAGATAGCATAAAATTAGCTGAACTAAACTAAGCTAAAATAAGCTAAGTTAAGAACTAAGTTTAGATAAGCACCGACAAGAACTGAGTTTGTCATTGGAAATGTTTTATTTTTCAGTCTTTGTGGAATGTGATTAAACTCTTTCTTGGTAATGGCTTTCTGACATTCCAACATTTTAGAAGCAGTAACAAAATCACAGCATGAGAGCGAATTAATCGTTAATCTTAGTTTTGTGTCTCTTAAAATAAGTTAACAGAAGAAAGCAGGTTTGACTCAGAGGGGCTGCCAACTACATGTTTGCAGTATGCTATATATCATCTTTGCCGTGACATCATGTAAAAAGCCCTGGTATAGTGGGCTGCCATAGCTAATCAACTGGATGTATACGGTCTGCTTATGTCAGCTGATGAACGATGCAAAAAGCCATTTCCTTTTCAGGGACTACATTACTTATTCCATCTGTGGCACCAGATAGTGTTCAGGCATACATATGCAAGTAAAGATGCATGAAAATATGCTCATATTCAGGGACATATTTACCAAGACATGCAAGTCCTAAACCCCTCATAGCTTATATTATGAATAAATAAAATTGTAATGAGGCATAAAATCTAAATAAACTACAGTCCCAACAAAAATACCAGAAAAAACATTCTGGTATTTAAACCACACAATTAATAAGATACAATGAAGAGTTGTTGATCCTAAAAGTTGACTTAGTCAGTTAGAAAATTTAAAATCATTTTCTTTAGTTTTTACAGAATTTATTACTACTGTTTCAGGAGCTCCTGACTGCAAACTGTGTTATTACTCTCTGAAGCAGTCAAGTATAAACAAAATTTTCTACTTGCACTCATTATACAGTAGAGCATCCCACTTGGTTTCAGATCTTTATTTAGCCGTCTCCCTCACAATGTTGCAATTTTGGTTCACTGTCACTCTTCACCCTGCATTCTTTCCTGTAGACACCCTTCTATTTTTTTAAAGCACATTTGGTATCTATAACAAGTTGTCTTCAATGACTATAAACTTGCTAAAATAATGAAAGGTATTACTTTGCCAGACTCATTGTGGTTGGACTTTTTGTGCTCTTATGTCAAACATCTGTAACATGGAGGGTTGTCTCTCCTGCAGAGTGTGTTGGGCAAGAAAATATTAAGTATGACTCTTGGGCTTCGTAGTGAACAGTCAGTCCGTCCAGTATGTGCCTCGCCTAGGGATAGCTGGAATATATTTCAGCCTGTACAGGATATGCTATACAAGATTCAACTTGACGCAGTAAGAAAAATATGGAGCAGTCAAGTTCTTCATCAGTTGTGTTGCATGCATTTTTTTTTTTGCAGGTGATTCTTTTGATGGTTACCAGCTCACTCTCTTGCAGCCAGGTATTTCTGCTGCTGACCCTCAAGACCCATATAGCATTGGTTGAAAGAATAAAAAATTATTTGCTTTAAAAATAGATAGCAGATCATTTTAGTTACATTTACCTCATTCTTTTTTCTTTTTTTTTATCCGTGTCCTGTCCAGCAGAGTAGCGCTCAGAATTGTTGTCTGAGTGCCAAGAAAAAGCCCAACAGATTTGCTTTCACAAGTGGAGCATTACAGCTAATGCTTTAAAGCTCTGCTTCAGACTTATAAAAGAAACTTTATTGGAAACTGCTTTGGGATTATTTCAATTGTTACGGACACCGAGACAGAAATGAAAAGCAAGAAAATAAGAAGCACAAATGAGAAAGAGGTGGGGAAAAAGGAAAAGGTGAGAGAAGGAGAAAAGAATGGAGGAAAGAAAGAAGGATGAAGAGATTATAGGATAACACCCTGCTTGCTTCTACACCTGCAGAAACGTTCATATTAACAGCTTTTTTACCAAAAAGTGCACAGTACTTATGAATGCAAGATGTATTTAATGGTAAATGCGGCTCAATATAGAACATTTGTGTATCTGTTAACACCTGACTCTAAATACCTGTGGGTCTGAGTGTGAGCATGCTTATGTATACAAAGTTTCTCCATAAAAATATGCAATAGCGAGTGTGAGAAGCCACACACCTGCCACCCTGAACCTGGGGCAGATACGAAAGAGATCCGAGCCATAGATATCCAAAGGCCCCCCAGAGCACAGGAACCCCAGGAGAACCATCAGTGGGACTATCGCAACCCCCCCAGAGAAGAGCAGGGGAGAGTCCCAGGGGAACCACCCAGCAGCCACAGTGCAGAAGCCCCAGAAAACTGCATCTGCGGTCTACACCACACACCAAAGCACCCAGCCCCGGACACTGAGAGCCACAAGTACACCAGAGGGCAGAGACACTAACCACCGGCAGGTAGTGTGGCGGGGAGGAAATGGCCCCACATTTGTTGGGGGGCCTAAACTGAAAAAACGAAACACCTGGACCCAGGAGGTGGTTCCCTTCCCTCCGGGGGTGGAGGGGCAGAACATCCTGGCACCTGAACCTGGGCTGGGCTAGCCTGGGCTGGTGCCTGAACCTGAGCGACCCCTGCCCGGAACCCGACCCCCCGCACCGACCCCAGTCCCCAATGACCCCCATCCTCACCAAGATAGGGGGCCATGTACAAAAGAGGGGTCTACATGGTCCAAACTAGCACACCAACCAGAGCCGCCTCAGGATGAAACAGTCCCAACCCCCCACTGAATTCAGATCCTACCCCATGAGCCCCCCACTCCCAATGAACCCCAACAAGGACACAGATATCGAACACATGCCCCCGAACTCAAACGCCATGAATCCCATGAAAAATGGTTAATCATTTTATACTCGGTACCTGTCCTGACCTTCTGTAACTCCTTATCACCCGCTGTACAGGTCCTCAATATGATCTACTCTTTAAAAATGAGTAAACATCATTCATGAGTCATTACTCTGTATATTATCTCATTGCTATTGGTCGTTTTACAAATTGTGTCCCCTCATTTTGTTTTTCTGTTGCTGCTGAGTAGCCCAAAAATTAGAAAAAGCAGTTTATGTAGATGCAAATGTGGATGGAAAAACCAAGCGGGAGCATGCAGTGGCGAGATATGAAAATCTATGACAGGAGCAAATATCACATCCCCTCAGGAGAAGAGTCTGTTTGTGCAAGCACTGAGTAAAGCAATAAAAAAGTTCTAAAGGAAAAAAAATTCATGTTTGCTTTCCTGCAGTTCATAATTGTTAAATCACACGGCGATATATATAAAAACGTCACTGTAATGTCAATGTGTGCAATATTGTTATGACAAGGGACTGCTTGGATGTAATATTATAGTATACCTGAATACCTGGCCAGTTCAGTGGACTCTAAAATCCTTTAACGCCCACATCAGGAGTTGAAGACTGAGATACTAGAGCTCATGGAAGGTGGTGAAAAAACTGTGTATATGTAAAGCAACAAAACTGTCTTGAAAATCATTCTCAGAATCAGCTTTATTGCCAAGTTCGTGCATACAAACAAGGAATTTGACTCCGGTACACTTTGCTCTTTTGTTCTCATAACTGATATTGGTTTTATGATTTCCAGCACCATAATACCAGTTAAATATGTTCCTGACATCATGCAGCACCTACACTTAACCACAATTCTAGAATAGTACAAAAATAAAATCTTCTTAAAATTAAAAATATTAGGTACATCACAAAAGTATCCACCTGTTAGTCACCTTTTGTTTTAATTTTAATTTTACAGTAAATAGAATGAAAAACATCAAACAACTTTACTCAAAAACAGACTTAACCCCAGCTTATTAAACTTGACTATGTACAGCAAGCATTTCCAAAGAAATAGTGATCCAAATCCCAATTTTGGTACTGAGAGTAGACTAAAATTATTTTGTAAACTGTTGACCCAATCGATTTAGGGAATTGTGTACATTTCTTTTAATAAGGCCAACATGCAAGGCCCTTCATGTTTCAGATCTACAATGATTTACAGATCACTTTTTCACAAAAATCTGACCACTTTGTTCCCGCACCCTATAAGCACCCTATGTGGAAACACACATATAGTTTGTTGTTGAGCAGGAAATAACTTAAGAACTCCATCCATTATCTTTATTTGTTTTTGCTGGTGTTATTGCAACGTTTTAACGTAGGGATGCCTAAGTCTAATTTATATGCATACCTGTTACAACACACCTGAATCAAATGGCCGAATTCCCTCATCAGCATTCATTCAGCTTTGCAGAGACCTGGTAACGAGCCATTCATTTGATTCAGGTGTGCTGGAGCAGGGATGCATCTGAAGGGTGCAGAACAGTAGCTCTCGAGGACAGGACTTAGACATCACTAATGAGAACATTTCAGTTTGGACCAAAAAATACAGAGGTAACAAAAAGAAAAGAAAAACCATCACAGGTCTTTACAGTTCTGATTACAGGCTTCCAAATGAAGAAAGGTGCAGCTTTCTGTCTCTAACTTTCTGACGTGGAATGTTTTTAACACTCGGGAATGTCCTGTGTAGGGGGTGACAAGAGAACTGGGAATTCTAACTGTTCCAGTTTGATTTAGACTGCTTGAACCCAGCAGAAGAGATGATATGATGCTTTTGGCTTGTTTCCTAAGTGCCTTAACAGGGAATTGCATAACAGTGGAACAGAAACCTGTAGAGGAGGAAGAGGAGCAAGAAAAAAGGAACCTAACACACACGTCTTTGAATTGTAGGAGGAAGATGGAGTACGTGGAATTAACTCGTGCATGCATAAGAAAAGTTTTCCTGGGATTGTCATTTACCCTGGTTGATTTTCTTTGTTAGCGTTTTCACTGTGAAACAAGATCATAACACCAGCAGACGCTGGGTGGTAATGCCTCCCACCAACAGTGTCTAAAGAGGTCTGACTCAGCGGCTAAAAGTGAGAGAGACGCTTATATTGCAGACTTAAAAGCCATTATTTACTGCCATGAAACTATAACAGATTATTCTGTTGCAGCGACTACACATAACTTATATACATTTGCTGAAAACTCCATAAAACAAATTCTAGAGGGATTTTGCCGATGCAGCCTTCAATGTTCTCTTGCTGGCATGAGGGGAAAGGAGAAGATGGACAACTCTGGTCTGGATTACAACCAAATAATTTAGCCACAGCGTTTACACTGTGAAAATGAATTATAATCAGGGTGTGTTTCTTTAGTTGTGTCTCAGTGCATAAGTGATTTTAAACCTTGAAATATTATTTTGAAAACAGCTTTTACTTGTTCTTTTTCAGCAGCTGACTATAAACAGATACAGATGATTTACAGCTAAAGTTAACAGAAATTATAAATTGTAGATGGTTTTAAACTGATAAAACCAACTCAGTGTTAAGGAATTTTCCTTCAATTTCACACACTTAGCACTCTCTTTCCTCAACATTCAATCCAAATGCAAACAGACTGGTGGCAGAGTTCAAAGGTAGGCGACAAAAGGGGTTATTTAACAAAGCAAACCAAAACTTAAAAAACTGAGTCCAGACAGTAAGCAAGAAGCATAAACCAGGAACATTGGAGAAACAAGTGAAACAGAGTGGAACATATACCGAATAAAGGCTGATCAGTGAAACAAGAGACAGGTTGGAGACTAATTAACAGAGTGAGAGCAGCTTTGGGATTAGTTCAAATGCAATGGAGAAAGAAAGAAAGAAAGAAAGAAAGAAAGAAAGAAAGAAAGAAAGAAAGAAAGAAAGAAAGAAAGAAAGAAAGAAAGAAAGAAAGAAAGAAAGAAAGAAAGAAAGAAAGAAAGAAAGAAAGAAAGAAGTGGGGCAAAAAGGAAAAGGGAGAGAAGGAGAAAAGAATAGAGAGAAAGAAAGATGAAGATAATACAATGTGACCAAACAGCATAGTGACTACCTGGAGCCCTATTAATAGGCCCACTGACTGATTAAAAGAAGGTAGATGAATCCCCTCCCCACAGGGGCACACCCCCACAGATGAGCTCCACCCCCGAAAAGCCGATGAAGACACATCCACAGAGCGCAAGCTCCACACATGGCCCTGCTCCAAGCACCCCTGCCGCATCCTGCCCTCCACCACACAGCATGCCACAACTGCAAGACAAGGGCCCCCGCGCAATGCCACCCCAGCCTCTGCCCACAAGCACAACAGAGTAGACAACACCGAGCACCGTAATCCCCCCGGCCACACACCAACACGGGACAAACTGATCCAGCAAGAGGACCCAGGCCGGCGGCAATCACTCGGGGCCCGGCAGCTCCCACCATGCCCACGTAACCACACAAACACACAAAATCACAGCCACTACAACGACAGCACAGCGAGAAACATCAACCAGACAGAGGAAATCTAAAGGAATGGAGGGCTGAACAGAAACCAAACTCGCAGAAACATCACAAAACAGAACACATCTCACCATGAGTAAATGAAAGGCAAAAACCAAACGAGACAAAGGTATTCCGAACAAGACAGAAAACAGGAAATAAAGATAACACAGAGCAGAAAGGACCAGAGTAAGTATAAGGACACAGGGAACATCAAATGAGAAACTACAAAGCTCTAAACAAAGATTAAAAAAGAGTAGAACACAAATACAAAAACAAAAACAGTTATAAAAAAAAAAAAGATAATGGCCCAGTAAAACTATCCTGGTTCTTGGAAAAGGTTCCTGCAGTTGAAGCACACTTTAAGTGAAAATAAAAAAAGGCTCAAAAGATTTTAGTTTACTGATTGATTAGAAGAATATAGATACTTGTGATGCTAATTAATGGACACACCTTGATTTAACATATGCCTTTGGTCACATTATTCTCAGGGGTACCATCATTTTTGTCCAGGCCTGTTTCATAAGTTTGTTTTTTAAAATAATTCCATTGAAGCATGTTGGAAAAGTAATGTCTGACTTTCATTTGTGCATTTTCATTGAATTCTTATTCATTATTACCTTTGTCAGATTCAAGTTATTTCTGTGACAATTGTGGGGTTTTCTTTCATTAACTGAGGGGCACCAACAATTTTGTTCACGTGTGTATAACAACAGCAGTGCTACCAAAAAGTGCATGGCATTAATGAATGCAAGATGTATTTAGTGGTAACTGTGGCTCAATATAAAACATTTGTGTGTTTGTTAACACCTGAATCCAAACACCTGTAAGTGTGAGCGCGCTTGTGTGTATAAGGTTTCTCCTCACAAATATGCAATAGCGAGTCTGAGGAGCCACAGACCTGCCCACCTGGACCCTAGACACTGAGGAGATCTGAGCCACAGACATACAAAGGCCCTCCAGAGCACGGGAACCCCAGGAGGACCATTGCCGGGATTACCCCCCCCCCCCCCAGAAAATAGCAGAGGGGAGTCCCAGGAGAACTACCCAGCAGTCACAGTGCGAAAGACCCAGGAAGCTGCAGCGAAGAGCCCACAGGCCCCAGCGGTAGCTGTCTATACATTGGAGCAGATCCAGCCAGAGACACCGGGGGGCATCAACCCCCAAGCAGAGGCCTTACAGAGCCAGGTGGCCAGACCCCGGAAAGCAGCCACCAAAAGTGAGCCCGCACACACCAAAGCACCCAGCCCCAGACACCGAGAAACACCAATACACCAGCGGGCAGAGACACCAGCCACCAGCAGTGAGTGTGACGGGGAGAATATAGGCCCCCCCATTTGATTCCCCTATATCTTCTGGGGTCCCAGAAGAGGAAGCAGCCCAAGACCCAACCTAACACAAAAACAGGCGCACACAGTCACAATCACACTTTCCCACCCTTATACCTACACATAAAAAAACTCACACCCACAAACCCAACATAAAGACACACAACAATGGATGTTGTACACTCTCTCACACTCCCCATACATACTCTATACTCCCAGGTCCAGGTACCGATACCCCAGAGTGGCAACCAGCCCCCGGACCCAGGAGGTGGTCCTCTTCCTTCCGGGGTGAAGACAGGCAGACTGCCCCAGCACCATCCCAGACTAGTGCGAGCACCGCCCGAACCTGAACGACCCATAGCCCGACACCCGCTCCAACCCCATCCCCCAATGAACCCCTTCCCCATCCGGAGAGGGGGCCACAAATGAAAGAAGGGTCTACCTGGTCCAAACCAGCCTGTCAACCAGAGCCGTTCCTGGACAAAACAGTCCCAACCCCTCAAATGAATTCCAATCTCAACCCCATGAACCTCAACATAAATTTCCCCACAGGGCCAGTCCCAACCAGGACACAGATATCGAATGCCATGAATCCCCTCCCCACAGGGGCACACCCCCACAGATGAGCTCCACCCCCGAAAAGCCGATGAAGACACATCCACAGAGCGCAAGCTCCACACATGGCCCTGCTCCAAGCACCCCTGCCGCATCCTG
>JAHUTJ010060383.1:0-10477 GCA_036250325.1 Characodon lateralis
TTTTTCTTTACTTAGCTGCTTTTTTCTTGCCATAATACAAATTCTAACAGTCTATTCAGTAGGACTATCAGCTGTGTACTGTATCCACCTCCTGCACAACACAACTGATGGTCCCAACCCCATTTATGTGTGTGTATATATATATATATATATATATATATATACACAAAACCTAGTGCCTTTAGACAACAATTTTGATGCTGCAGCGTTTAGCTTTTTAATCAGACAGATACCTTTGCTCCGTGAGCTTGGTGAATAATCTTCATAGTGTCTGAAAATACAAAAGAACACAATTACATGGAATATGTCTATTTCTTTAAAGGGAAATAAATGAACACTTAATAAAAGTGTGTGTGTGTTTGTGTGTGTGTGTGTACGTGCTCAAAAACAACAGCCCCTTTCCAACCGAAAGCCCCAGGATTTGTTTTACCAGGGTAATCAGAATCCCAGGAAATCTTGTATTTTATTTTCAATCACCAAGGACCATATATTAAAATCAGCCTAAGAATATATGAGGAAGTTGTGAAGGAAACAACTTCCTTCCAGCAGATGGCATAACTCCCTTACGCTGTTTAAAAGTTAAATAATTTCTTTCTTTGAACTGATAAATAATAGATGATGAGCAGCTTTAGAGTTATACACCTGATTAATTCCTTCAATTATTACTATCAGTATGTCCACAAAATGCAGTTAAAAGCCTTCCAACTGATCCAAAATACTGCAGCCAGAGTTCTGATGAAAATTAAAAAGAGAGATCATATTTCTCCTACTTTAGCTTCCCTTCATTGGCTCCCTGTTAAATCCAGAATAGAATTTAAAATTCTCCTCCTCACATATAAATCCCTTAATGATCTAGCTCCCTCATATATCAGAGATCTGATTGTTCCATACGTTCATAACAGGGCACTTCGTTCTCAGACTGCAGGTTTACTGGTGGTTCCTAGAGTCTCTAGAAGTAGAATGGGAGGCAGATCCTTTAGTTATCAGGCTCCTCTCCTGTGGAACCAGCTCCTAGTTTTGGTCCATGAGGCAGACACCCTGTCTACTTTTAAGGCTAGGCTTAAAACTTTCCTTTTTGATAAAGCTTATAGTTGTAGAGTGGCTTAATTTATCCTGAGCTATCTCTGTAGTTATGCTGCTAGAGGCTTAGGCTGCTGGAGGACATAATGACCATTTTCACTCTCTCTGCTACATTCTCACACTACTCTCCAATTTTGGGTTATTTGCTGTTATTTCAGCTTTTAACTCTATATTGTCTCTCTGTTTTTTCCTCTTTCTAGAAGCTACAATGGAAGCTCTGTGTTTAGCTGTGGCACCTTCCTGGAGGGGGACACTGGCCAACCTGCTGCTGCCAACAACTTAATGCTCACCTTATACAGATTTGCCATGTCTTTCAGTGTCAACCCCTTGTCTCCTAGACATAGCTACTGGCTGAGTTTCTACTGTGAATAACTGCATGTGCTCTCTTTCATACTCTAGACTTGAAAACTGGCTCAGAGTTTATCTACTAAAGGAGCTATAACCAATAATGCTTCAATTTTCTTTTTCATATAAAAAGGACTCCTGGATCAGTGCTTCTGTGTTACTTTTGAGTCTCTGCTCTGTTCTCTCAAACCCCCAGTCGGTCATGGCAGATGGCCGCTCACACTGAGCCTGGTTCTGCTGGAGGTTTCTTCCTGTTAAAAGGGAGTTTTCCTCTCCACTGTCGCTACATGCATGCTCAGTATGAGTGAATGCTACAAGTCACTGACTGGATGAAATCTCCTAGGTTTCCCTTAGATAGAAAACCAATGTGAATAATAAACTAAATCCAAGTGCAATGTTTGATAGTTAGGATTAATTGGAATGTATAAACCTGACTTGAAATCTGTATGATTCGATTGAATTAATTTTGTAAAGTGCCTTGAGACGACATGTGTTGTGAATTGCCACTTTACAGATAAAACTGAATTGAATTATACTCAAGGCAAACCAAAGGGCTTCAAATGACATCAAAGGAAAGACAGAGTAAAGAAAGAATAGGTGTGAAATCATTTATAGAGTACACCTACTAAAAGTGGAAAATATTCTATTGTTGCACAAGAAACAACAGTACACTATATTTTGACTTATAAGATGAGAACAAGTATACTCTGCCTTTTTTTAATTTAGTAAATAAATATAGTAGAAACAAAAATAAAATTGACTATCAGAATTCAAATTTTTGGCATCCTTCAGAACATGCCAACAAGCTATTCAGTAAGTGAGGCAGCTCAAGAAGTAACTATAGAACCTGATCTGTGTTTGGACTGTTTAGATCAAAATAATATAAACAAAAAAATAAAAGCTTTGTCTTAACTTTCAACATATATGTTAGATACAAACCCTACCAAATTATTTAAGGAATTTGTAATCAATGCTTCAAAGATAATCTGAGAAAAGCAAAGCAGATGTAAACAGATTGGCAGAAAGTTTATTTAGAGAGCAAAGACTAATTGTGTCTAAAAGTGCAGCTTTGAGACAGTTGTGACTTGAAAACTTTTGTTTCTAAGCCTATAAGGCTCTGAGTACTTTAAGAAACTTCAATAAAACTGGATTGAACAAATACAGCATAGAACTCTAACTTGCAATCAAAGACACATCGTTTCAACAATCAACGTATGGTGAAAACAAAGAACAAACATACCATATCCATACTCTCTGAAAGGAGGGGGAAGTCCTGGTCTAGTTGCAATATCTGGAAGAAATAGTGTTTAATTCAAGAGTTACTTTTTCCTATTTAAGTCAAAACATAAATATTACAATTATATTATAGAAACAGAGCAGGTGCTTCCATCTATTCCCAATAAATATTCCCAATAAAAAGTCTGAGTTGGAAAACTAGGAAGTATTAAGGTCCACAAATATAATTTGAAGACAATAAAATCCTTAAACAATTTAAAACTTGTATATAAAAATTTGACACACAACTAAGCAAAGAATATTTCTTTTTCTTATAGTTATTTTGGTCCAACTGCATTCCTTTTTGGGCAATATGTACTTAAGGCACAATTAATAATAGGTTTCAATTTATAATACAGTCATTTTACTGCAGATGATTTCTGGCTCTGAGAACAGGAAAAATATTTTTAACAAGACAAATTTCAAAAATTGTAAAATACATCCGTTATAGTTGACAAAAAAGTGTTTCATTTACCTGAGATGTTTTTGGTTATTTTTAATTTTGAGTTGGAAGTGTGTGTGTGTCTGTTTTAAGCCTGAAAATGGTGCATTCAGAGTCAGGTAGTCCCTCTTCCACTCTGTCCTGACCTACCGTCTCTCACACAGCGCATGAAGTCCTGCGCGGTCTGCTCCAGGCTGACCCGCTGGAACACCACAGGCTTATAGTTTCTTTGCTCAAACGACCTGATGAGCCGAACCGTGACCACAACTGGAACGTCCATGCCCCTCGAAGATGATTGTCTTTCACCGTCCACACTGTCAGAAAAGCACCCAGAAAATGTGCACCTGAAAGTATAAAAGCAAACCTCTGCTGTTGTAGATAGCAGAAAACTGACAATTTTAGAGTAGTCTTAAGACCTTACGAGTAGATGAAAGAAACCCCACCTTCACCTTTTTCTTCTTCGTCTTCTTCTTGCTTTGTAGT
This sequence comes from Characodon lateralis, assembly GCA_036250325.1. Taxonomy (NCBI): domain Eukaryota; kingdom Metazoa; phylum Chordata; class Actinopteri; order Cyprinodontiformes; family Goodeidae; genus Characodon; species Characodon lateralis. Next base: position 3,626 of record JAHUTJ010060383.1, read on the forward strand.
GGCGGTTGGTTTGCAAACAACAGAATTGAGCATTACCGCCACCTTCCTCTGAATTTTAGAAACACCAACATCCTTTCTTTCCTTTCTCCCATTCTTTTGCCATTTATCCTTCATTTTCTGTTTAACATTTTTATTTCTGTTTTACTAAAATTAATAACTAAATCTCCTGATACATTTCTAACAGCTTCCTTTGCTGACCCATCCACCAATTCATTTCCTTTAACACCATAATGCGCTGGTATCCATAAATAATCATTTATTATCATTAAACCCATCATATTTATTCTATATAATGTCTGTTGAATTTCTATTAAAATATCTGGCCTAATTTCTGAATGATTATACTGTAAACTAACTAAAGATGAACCAGAATCTGAGCAAATTACTGATCTTAATGGTCTCATTTCCTCAACCCATTTAATGGCTAATAATTTTGTTATGATTTCCCCTGTATATACTGGAAGTCCATCATTTATTCTTTTCCTAATTTTAACATTGAACTCTGGTACTATGAAAGGTACTTCAACTTTAATATATTTTTAGAAGCATCTGTATAAATTTGAACATAACCATAATATTTATGGATATAGTCCTGTACTATATGTGAATTTAAACTAAATTCCTTATTCTCATTTCTCCTTTTCAACAAAGTAAAATTTACCATAACATCTGGAATTATGCAAGGCTGTATCACTGATAATGGAACTGTTTGACTTATATTAACTTGATCTATTTTGAATTCTGTTATTTTCTTATTCACAATCTAACCAAAACATCTAGTATCTTTTGTCTCCAGCAAGGTTTTACTGTTTTTTGGATTGGATGATCCTGTCTATGACCTCTTAAATTAGCCCAGTAATGTAATGTTTATTGCTCTCTTCTAATTGTAAGCAGTATTTTTCCCATTTCTACCGGTAACGATGCTGTTGGAGTAGTTTTAATTGCTCCTGTACATAATCTCAATGCTTGGTATTGAATACAATCTAATTTTTGTAAATTTGTGCCTGCTGCTGAATTAAAAACAATGCTTCCATAATCTAGTACTGATCTAATCAATCCTCTATATATAGCCTTAAGTGCTATCCTATCTGCCCCCAAATCACTACCAGTTAAACACCTCATAATATTTAATACCCTCTTGCATTTGTCTAAAACTTTCTGAATGTGCATTGTAATGAAGAGCTTCATTACGTATGCTGGTACACTTAAAATCCTGTTTTGAATATTGTTGAAAAAACAAATTACACTGTGAAAGAGATTGGAGTATTTTATTCTTAGTTTGTGGGTGTTTCAGGCAGCTTCTCCTCAGCTGATACGGATGATGACCTGTCCTGGTAAACAAACATTACAAATGGATAAAATACCAGTATTACTACAAGTAGACTAATCTTTGGAATGAATTGTTTTCCAGTGTATTGTTAAACAAATGACTTACCTCTGTCTCTTCCTCTGTGGAGTGTTTGGGCTAAAAGATTCCCTGGGGGCCTGAGCACCTTTTTGAAGGTTCCGGAAGAGACCATTATAAATTGAAGGGGAGGAGTAAACTGTGTGCATTTTAGTCCTTAGAGTTAAAGAGTTAAGCCTAGGTACAGACTTGTTTTAGAGATGTTTAGTAATAATGTTTGTTAAATAAAGTGATGTTTTAGCTGTTGTATGTATGTTAGTGTAATTCAATTCAGTTTTATTTATATAGCGCCAATTCACAACACATGTTGTCTCAAGGCACTTCACAACAGTCAGGTTCATACATTCCAATTAATCCTAACCATTGAACAGTGCAGTCAGATTCAGTTATTTATTCAAATTNCAGTGACTTGCAGCATTCACTCCTCCTGGATGAGCATGTAGAGACAGTGGACAGTCACTGGCGTTGACTTTGCAGCAATCCCTCATACTGAGCATGCATGTAGCGACAGTGGAGACCAAAACTCCCTTTTAACAGGAAGAAACCTCCAGCAGAGGTATATGTATGTTTCACCAGTCATGGTAGGTCTGTTAATGGGAGGGGCTATAAAAGGCTGCCTGTTACCAAACAGAGTGTGGCTGTAGCTGTGACCATGTGTGACTTGTGTAACAGGGTCTCGTACCTGTATGTCTTCAGTGTTGGTGAATAAACACCCAGTGGGTCTGCACCTTTTCTCTGCCTCAAGCTTCCTGCCTTAATCAGCTGCCAAGGGCCATTCTAACATGCATATTCCATGTTATTCTTTCATGAAACCAAACCCTAGAAATTTAAATTGCTTCACTTTTTCTATTTCTTGGTTATATAATTTTAATTTAATATCATCACTAATTTCTTCCTTGTAAAGAACATTGTTTTGGTCTTGTCTACTGAAAATTTAAATCCCCATTTTTATGACAGTTCAACTTAAAAAATAGCTTCTTGCATTTTTTTGTAAAAAACTCTAAATTCTTTCATCTCTTTCACATTGCTCCATCATCAGCAAAAAGGGAAAATCCCATCCCATTAGCTATATTTTGAAACACATCATTCATCATTAATGAAAATAATAAAGAACTTATTATACTTCCTTGTGGAGTACCATTTTCAACAATATATATAAAAACAGAACAAAAGAGCAAGTGTACCGGAGTCAAATTACTTGTTTGTATGCACGAACTTCGCAATAAAGCTGATTCTGATTCTGATATTTCTCAGAATAATGATTTCCTATTCTTACTTGTATTTGTCTTCTAGTTAGGAAATCTTTTATCCATCTGTAGATCCTTCCTGTAATACCTATCTTTCTAATTTTAATTAATAAACCTTCTTTCCACATCATATTATGCGCTTTTTCAATATCAAAAAGCACTGCAACAATACTTTCTTTGTTAATTTGCACTTTTCTGATTTCCAATTCCAAACTTAAAACTGCATCCATAGTATTCCTACCTCTCCTAACACCACTTTGATATTGTATTATATACCCTTTTGATTCTTTAAATCATCCTTTCATTAATAATTTTCTCCTTTATTTTACAAATATTAGGTGTTAATGCAATCGGTCTATAATTTTCAGGTTTTGTGTCATCTTTTCCTGGCTCACGTACTGGTATTATTACTGCTTCTTTCCAATTTTTTGGTATTTTTTCATTTTCCCAAACTTTGTTATAAAGTTCCAATAAAATGTCCTTTGATGATTCACTAATATGTTTTATCATTAAATAACAAATTTGATCTTTTACTGTTGTTGTTCATTTAAATTTCTGAAGAGCTCGATTTAATTCTGATTTTGTAAAAGGAACATTCAATAAATCATTTACATTTTCTATCTGTTCTAATATTTCTCTTCTCCTTTTCCCTTCCAAAGTAATATTATCTGAACTATGTATTTTAACAAAAGTTTTTGCCATCAGAGCTACCTTTTCTTCATCTTTCACTGCTGTAACTTGACCATCACCATACTCTCTTTTAATCCCATTCATTCTTCTTCTTATTGACCATACTTTATTAATCTGTTTCTCAAAAATTCACATACAAATATTTCTCCAACAATCCTTTTTTGCACTTTTTATAAGACCCTGTAGGACCCTTGTAAGACCCTGAGATCTCTTGTATTCTATTGGATTCTGGGAACTGTGATTCCTTTTAAGCATTTTAAAAGCTTTATTTCGACTTTTAATTACTTTGTCACATTCCTTTGTCCACCATGGAACAATCTTCTTATAAACCTACCCACCATTCTTCTTTATGGATTGATTAGCAGCTTGTAAAATGGCATCACAAATATAGAAATTTAAATTATCAACTTCCATATTCAAATCAATTTTTTTCCCAATTCCTGATCACTTATAACCCTAATTTTTTCCTAATTGGCACTACTGAAACACAATTTCTTTAAGCCACCTATCTTATACTTTTCAATATCTAAATTTATTTTTGTTATTATGGGATTATGGGATTATTATGGGCTAATGATCATTTCCTCATTTAAACAAACAAGATTTTTATTCTCCAATAATTCTTCAATATCTATTGCAGTCATTTTTAGTACCCCGTAATGATTTATGTGTGTTAAAATCACCACAACAAACTTCTAAAGCTATATATTCTAATTGAACTCCTTTTGCTAACAATCTAAATTGAATTCCTGTTTTTAAAAATGTTATACAATCCCGTTGAACCTCATTTTTATCTCTGCACACCAGTATATCTTTTAATAAAAAAATCTAAATTTGGTTTGAGCCACGTTTCCTGTATAAATATTATATCTGTTTTTTTGCTAAGATTTTTAATGAATCCTTTAAATTCTGCCCATTTGCTAGTAAACGTTGAGCATTCCACTGTGAAATAATCAAAGTGTTCTCTCTCCTGATTTTCCTGACTTACCATCATAATATCACAATCAATTAATTTGCAGATTACAGAAGGGGTAGCTGAAAGATGCTTAAGTTGACAGCAGAAAATCAGCTGAAATCTGACAATTAGCAGAAATAGCAGAAACATCAGCAAGAAAAGCTGCCATCTGAACTTTTAAAGTAGGAAGACTATGAGCTAAAAACCAGCTTCACAAGCTAAAGTTACTTTAAACCACCTGTTGAAAAAGAGTTATACAAAAGCAGGCTATGGAGACGGACAACTCAAGACGACAAAGACATAGCGATGGACGAAGAGATTGAAACGCAGGAATGGAAGGAGCGGGGAGCTGAAGGACCACTCCCGTCAACAGAACAACCGACATCAACACAGAGCTACACTGCTTACCTACCGAGGTGCTGCTAAGTGGGGACGGATATTCAACATGGGTTTCATCGGTAAAGAAATTGTTCCTCAGTTTCAACCAAGAGCAATCGAAAGAAGCACTAGAGAGTCAGCTAACAAACCAACTCCAAAGAGATGAAGCACACTATTGTTCAGAGATAAAACATGGATTTAGACAGGTCGTGGTACCATGCCCCAAGGCAGTCCAGAGGAAGGAAGACATTAGTCAATGGTTACGTTGGTGGACAGGGTTCCTTGAACTGTGGGGACACGGGAAATTGATGTCACTGTACAGTCCATCCGAAAAATATGACCTGATCGTAAAGATGGTTTCCAGTGAGTCTGGACTGAACGGGTACCTCACAAACCCCATCGCCAGAGCCACAGCAAGGCTGAAAGAGTATAAAATAGAGACCAGAAAGATGACCCAGTTCAAAGAAAAGCTCCGAGCCATCCAAGATGACGACAAAGAGAGTTTGCTTGAGGAGTGTAGTGAGTATGGCAGACCGGAGCAAAGAAAAGACCACAGAGCTGACTCAGAGATACCAACTTATGATTTAACAAAAGAAACAGAGAGTGAAGAAGAGGGCAGCGAGTCAGAACAAGAGCAAGACCAAAAAGAAGCTGGACCCAGCCAAGGACCAATTATTACCCCCTACATCGTAAGGCCGAAGGGTGACATCCTTCAACAGATTGCTCAGGCCAGACAAGAACTGCAAGAGACTGCCAGGTAGGGAGCCCTCTTATCAGCAGCCCTCGAGCGCCATAAGGGAAACCTCCAACGTATGGCCAACACCCCAAGCCACAGGGAGCAAGACTCCACACAATGTACAGTAAGAGACCTTACTTTCAAATTTGAACAAGAAGCCAAAGAAAACAGTGCTAGTAACCAACTCAGAATGACAGGAAAGACGGATGTCGAAGGAAAAGAGCCAAGAAAGGTTAGTCAGAAGTCAGACAGAGTCATGATGAGGAAAGTCCTAGACCTGATGCCCACAGATGCAAGACAAATTTCCCTGCAAAACGGGACTCGACTCTCCCAAGTTATCGGAGACCTCTGGGACATAGAGGGAGATGGACTGTTAGTTTTCACAAATGACAACTTCAAGATCCACAATACCAAATTCAGGAAAAGGTTAAGAGCCCAGGCAGGGGAAGATTACAAAAAAGAGGTTCGAGAGCTGAGGAGACAAGTGAGCCAGAACAAAGCAAACAAAGTGCATCTGACTAGTGGGGCCGACCTCACTTATTATGCTGTCATCCACTCTCCCATTGCCGCTTACAAAAAGGGAGAAGACTTGAAAGAGTACAGAGAGAAAATGTGGGTAGCCCTGGAAGAAGGACTGAATGCTCATCCGGGAGGAGTGAATGCTGCAAGTCTCTTACTCGATGCAATGTGGTGGGTTTCCTTAGACAGAAAAACTTTTAATCCAATTTGAATAAATAACTGAATCTGACAGCACGCTTCAATGGTTACAATTAATTGGAATGTATGTACCTGACTTTTGTAAAGTGCCTTGAGACGACATGTGTTGTGAATTGGTGCTATATAAATAAACTGAATTGAATTGAGTTGAATTTAATGCTGCCATCAACCATGGCCTGAGAAGGGTAACGATATACTTAGACGGACTGAGATCACATGACCTGCCATGGGAGTCGGCAGAAAAAGTAGCCGTTGCAACAGCACACTATGTAGTCAAGAATCTGCTGACAGATGCCTCACTAACCGAAATAGTCATCGTCACCTCAACAATACTTCATAAACTGATTTCATAATGTAACCAATAATTAAAATAACAGTTAAACATTAATGCAAATAAGAAACATAAGTGCTACAAGGGAAAACGTCTAAAGTCTGTTAATATATACACCATACATACAGCTTTGATGTGATTAAAATTATGCGATTTGTTGTAATAATGCATTAAGTACTCGTCGTCTTCCGCTTTATCCGGGACCGGGTCGCGGGGGCAGCAGACTCAGCAGAGTCGCCCAGACGTCCCTCTCCCCAGCTCCTCCGGGCGTTCCCAGGCCAGCCGAGAGACATAGTCCCTCCAGCGTGTCCTGGGCCGTCCCCTGGGCCTCCTCCCGGTGGGACGTGCCTGGAACACCTCCCGAGGAAGGCATCCAGGAGGCATCCGGTATAG
>JAHUTJ010060384.1:0-10474 GCA_036250325.1 Characodon lateralis
GGGCAGCAAAGCCTCGGTGACCCGTCCCCCCCTTGTCTTGTGTCATGATGTATGTTTGGATGGGTTGTACTGGAATTCTAATTTCCCCTCGGGGATCAATAAAGTATCTTTGAATTGAATTGAATTTTAGCGGGGTCCACAGTGACTTGGTTACATGAAATAACAAAACCCAAAAAAGAAGTAGAAGTAGCGTGAAACTCACATTTCTCTGCCTTTACAAAAAGGTGATTGTGGAGGAGATGAAGGAGAACATATCAGACATGTAGCTTGTGGGACTCTAGTGTGTGTGAGAAGATCAGAATGTCGTCAAGATAAACATATACATACTGTCCCACCATGTCTCTTAGAACACCGTTAACTAACTGCTGGAGCGTTAGTCAACCCAAACCCTGATGCGGACAAGGTGATAGGCACTCCGGAGATCCAGTTTAGTGAAGTACTTCGTCCCCTGGATAAGGTCAAAAGCAGAGCTCATTAGTGGAAGTGGATAACGGTTCTTTACAGTTATATCATTAAGGCCTCTGTAGTCGATACATGGACTGAGAGACCCATCTTTCTTGCCCACAAAAAAGAATCCAGCTCCGGCAGGCGAGGATGATGGACGGATGATGCCAGCCCTTTATAGAGTCCTCTACATATGTTTTCATGGTAAGGTTTTCAGGAACAGACAGTGAGTAAAGGCGCCATCTAAGGGGTGATGTGCCTGGGAGCAGGTTAATACCACAATCATAGGGCCGGTGAGGGGGAAGTGCTGAAGTCCGAGACTTATTAAATACCTCCTTAAGGTCATGGTATACAGATGGAACCATAGCCAGGTCTGGGTCGGTCTCTTCAATGGAGCTGATGACTTGAGGAGGAGAACAGGCAGACAATAAACAAGACGCAGAACATGTTATAGACCAACCCAAAATAGTGTTACCCTGCCAATAGATATGTAGATTGGGTTTCTTCAACCAAGTGGCACCCAGAACAACAGGTAGTTGAGGAGACTGAATAAGGAATTTAATCTCTTCACGATGATTACCCCCAGTGGAAAGAGTATGCTCTCAGTGATCTGAGCAGCACTGGAGAGATGGTGGCCATCCAGGGCTAGAACATGGTGCGAGGAAGGTGCTGGAAAAACCTTTATACCGAGCTTTCTGGCATATGATTCATCCATAAACTCACTGTCGGCTCCAGAGTCAATGAAAACAGAGACCTGGTGAGAAACGGACGGGTTCACAAAATTAGCTGGGAAGGATTTCAGGGAAGTGAAGGTAGTGAATCTACTTTGACTAAGCAGAGTTTTCCTCTGACCTTTCTTCAGACATTCCGAGATTCTATGACCCTTATCACAGCAGTAGAAACAGAGGTTAAGCAGTCTTCTGCAAAAACGTTTAGATTCTGACATCTTGGTGCAAACCAGCTGCGTGGGTTCAGGATCAGAGGGACCTTCAGGAGATATAGGGTTATTGACATCTAGTGAATGAGGAGCTACGCTTCTGGAAACAACTACCAGACCCTCACTATGATTCATCTCTCTTCGTCTTACAGTGAATCGGAGATCAATACGAGTAGCCAAATCCTCAAGTTCTTTTAGAGTGTTGGGATAATTGTGGGTAGCGAGTTCATCTTTAATCTCCTTTTTAAGACCCTGCATAAATACATCCATGAGTGTCTCCTGGTTCCACTGACTATCAGAAGTGAATAGGTGAAAGTCAATAATATATTGTGCCGCACTCTGCTTGCCTTGCTTCAAAGACAGTAAGCCTCTTGCTGCTTCACATTCTGGGAGAACAGGGTCAAAAACTCTAATAAGCTCCTTAGCAAATGCAGAATAGGTGAAACATGAGTCAGACTTGTTTTGCCACTCTGAAGTTTTGCCACTCTACAGTGCCCCATTGTTTAGCTCTGCCAGCCAGTAGTGGATTCACAAAAGTCACCTTCGATCTCTCGGGGGGGAGCGATGAAGGCCAGAGTTCAACATGGATTTCACACTAGTTTAGAAAAGCTCTGCACTGATCATGATCTTCTTTAAGCAGTTTAGGAGAGGTCAAACGGGGCGCTCTAGTGGCCGGTGCTGCAGTCTGAGAGGCGGGTTCAGAACGCTGAGGAATCTGGGGAGCACTAGGAGAAGGCACATTAAGCAATAAGCCCAAAATCTCATTCATACCAGCATCGAGTTGAGAAATTGAGTTCTCAACACACCATTGTTGTGCAGGTGAAGGGTCTATTTTGGGCAGATTATTCTGTAACAGGTAGTTCAAAGGACCCGAAATTTCAGCCAGATACAACTGATAAGATTCAAAAGATTTGAGATCTCTGGAAGGCGTTCGGCAAGAAACCGCCAGCAGTACTTACAGGAACCTCCTGTGGGCTGAGCAGAGAACTGAGAATAATGTCAAACTCAGAGATAAAGCCACTAACCTTTTCAGAATCCGTGGGAGACTCAGGAAACTGAATTTCAGCTCCTCAGTTTGGTCGTCTGGTGACAACAGGTTTGTGTCACACGTTATCAGGTTTGCAAACCCAGTGAATGTGCGGAATGCAGTGGTCAGGAGACAGAAACAGGGTTAGAGCCGGGAGGACAAAATCAGGCGACAGGATTGGAGGGAGAGGACTTGAATCGCTGGTCAGGGCACGGAAGCAAGGTCATGAACGGGGAGGCAGATTCAGGCAGATGGATCCAGGGATTAGGTAGAGGGCGGTAGTCAGGAGGCAGAAGCAAGGTCGATATCCAGAAATCAGAAGCCAAGAGAATATCCGACATGGGCAGAGCAGAGCAGAGAAATCCAGGGGGCAAAAACGAGATCAGAATCAGACAGATAGGCAAGGAAGGAACGCTGGACATTTACTCACACAAGGCTTTCAATAATCTGGCACTGGTTGTCTGTCAGAGAGCTGTATATAAAGACAGGAACACAGGTGGAGCAGATGAGGAGTAATTTGGGAGCTGGCTGGGAAGGAGCAGATGAAACCAATCCTCCTAAAAGCTGCAGCATAGAGTAGGCAGACAGAGGTGATGCAGACAACCAGTGCAGAATCACAACAGTTTGGTTCTTATTCTTAATATTATTTCCATAAATATTATTTTAACAAAAAAAGGCAGCTAATTAAACACCGTTGAGAATTAGTCATCCAGAAGGTTGCTTTTATTCAGCAAATCATTCTTTAAAATGTTATTTTATTAAAACAATGTTTTATCTGATCTTGCATTGTGAATGGTTGTTTGAAGGTATACCAATTATCGCCTAAGTTCATTCCTAGACTAACTTAACTTCATTTCCAAATTGTTCAAGATAGTCCTTGGTTCTCAAACATAAATAACATTGCATGGTAAGGTTGCATCACTTTTTTGGTCATGGTTTTCAACCATCTTTGATTCACTTGTCTATGTTGTACATAGCCCATTATTCTTCCTTATTCTTTCATTCTCCTTGGTAGTTTAGTTGGGTTGTTTAGCATAGTAAAGAGTTTGTTGACTGAAATATGTTTGACTTTAAGTAAATTCTTGTATTTTAAGAGATTGTGTGAATTCATTCTGTATGTGTACAGTTTTTGCTGCTCAATAATGTCAGAGCTTGGCTCATCCCTTTCAATTTTGCCCTAATACCACTGCCTTATTGGGCTGGTATTCACAGGACAACCCTTAACAGACTGAAATATTATTTAATAAAATGTTAAAGTATTTAGTATTAATATTAAATAATATTTTCATACTCAGCATAAAAAACTGACAATTTTTTCAGTTTTCACATAGTCACTTGGCATATCCTTGACAATAACTGATATTTTGAAAAACAAACTGTGCTACTCCACAGCTGACACAGGGTCGAGCACTGAGCTCTGTGACATCTTCCATCAATATTTCAAATAATTAACAGTGACAGGTTGATTTTAACCTCCTCTTGACCAAAAACATTAATCGCACACTGAAGCAGCAGGAAGGGATCTCATAACAATTTGAAACTGCCTTGGATAGTTGCTCTGAAGCCAGCAATACTGATTTGATTTTTTTGTTAGCCAGCCAGGGGGAGGCAGTGGAGGTTAGAGATGAGTCATAGAGAGAAAACACAAGATATGTTACAGAGCCTTCTACCTGTCTCTTAAGGGACACCAACTCCATGTCCAGCTGACGAAGGAGTGTGTTAGCAGCAGAGGCACTACAGGACACAGCTACCACGTCCTCTTGCGTAAGGTACATGCCTTTGGGAGGCCGGCAGCGGGAGCGTTGATGGTGTCGGTGCTGCAGGGTCTGGTGCTCGCGTCGCCCTAAAGCCGCCTTAGAGCCTGGCACAGCCAGCTCAGCCTGGTTCTGGAGGGAACAAGATACAGTCACCAAAAGAGCTATTAGCAAATAAATGGCTTTAAACACTGGACAATAGACTACTGGTACAGATACATGTATTTAATTCAGCTCTTACAAGGGCCTGGCTCATTTGAAAGAGTTCAACTGAAAATCAGTCTACTGGTTAAATCTGGTACATTTCCAGTCCAGCCATACTTATTAGTATGCAGTTGTAAAATAAATAAAGTACGATTTGTTTTTTAGCTTAAAAATAAACTTCTGGAGAACTCTGGATATTGTTTATTTACCCTACCAGGCTGGTTCAATTTAGCCATGAAACCTCCCACACTAAAATGACAGGTGTTTCAGTTTCATTGTTCAACCCCTGTATTTTGGAGCAGGGGAGCAAGGACACATCTAAAAAACATCCATGACATTGGCCCTCAAAAACTTGAATTACCCGAATTACCCACCTCTGCTTTATCTGGAAACACAATTCATACATACATACAGTAATATAAACAAGAATGATTTGCATCAACTTCCAGGACTGAATCTGTTGGGCTCACCTCTTTCTTGGCATCTTTGTTTGGATCATAGTCACTATCATTTGCTTCTATGTGATTGGCCTCTTCCATCTCCTCATCACTATGACAAAAAGAACAACAAAGACATACACGCTTTAAAAGAGGAACATGTAAAATGAAAATATAACAATTTCAGATATAACTGATAAGGTTTGTAAAATAACATATCAGTTTGCACAGAAAATATTACACCAGAGAGAGAATGCTTCTTTTGGAAGAGCTAAAAATAGAAGAAACTGTAAATTACAAAGAAATTGTCTAAGTATAGCCTTTAATGCTATCTTAGACTCAACTGACTTTGCTCAAAGCATTAACAAAACGGTCCCACCTTTGACTTCATTCTCTGCACCTTGTGCTGACATCTGGCATTGAGTGTAATGAAATAACAATATTTCCTCATAACCCTAACCCAGACTGATATAAATTGCAGCTGCTGTTACAAGCAGGGAGATCAATTATGATCAGGTGCAACTTAGCTGCAACTCAGCTGCAATAGCTGCAACTTAGATCAAGTTTCAGACTATAAAATACACCAAACAAGCCACTTTCATTCACAAAACTCCTAAGAAAGACAATTATTATTCCTCTGCAGTAGAATTGAACAAATCCTAGTCAAAAAATAGGCTTTTAAGTTTCACAAGAATGTCACATTGTGCACTATTGGTATCTGTCATTCCAAGCCACACCCAGGGATGCCATAATGTAAGTTTATAATTATTGATTTGAAGTATTTATAAAAAATAATAAAAAAATCATAATTGTAACAAAAAAATCTTTTTTTACAAATAAAGATCGGAGATACACTCTGGTGGTGTGATTATTGGGCTCACAGCACTTAATAATTACAATTATTTATCATTAATAATTGATAATTATTAACCAAAACCATGCCAGATGTCACTGTGTTCAACCGTTTTACCAAATTGTGTGAAACGCTACCCTCATTTTGACAGATAATCACTCTTATACAAAATAAACACAAATGCTGTCTTTATATCTATGTGAACATTTATTAAACCAATAGTCCCCTCTTAAAATTATACTATTCTGGTCCAACATTGTTCACCTTATTAAGCATGCAGTATTCTACAAAAAGTAAGGATATGTGCAGAGGACAGATGGAGATTAAACAGCATTTATGAACAGAATCACTACATGGTGAAGCCTTTCTCCGCGGGTGCGTCTCGACAGAGGCTATCAGATGGTAGAACTGCAGGGCTACGCCCCGGACACAGAGCATCTAGCAGCTGGCCCCTTAGCCACTGACAGCTGATAGCCCCAAATCTCAAAAAAAGGGTTGTAAAACTCTGGGGTGGGAGCTAGGTGGAAAAACCCCAAGGATAATAAAATGATGGAACGAAGAATAGAGTGGCCAGACCACCAAGTCCAGACCACAGTCTATATCGAGTTAAAAGCTTCCGAAGTGAAGCCTTAACTCCTGGCAGATTGGCAATCAGCAGGACGAATGCACCCAAACTTGAGCGCAATTGCTCGTTGCGATTCCACAGTATTCAGACAGCAAATCAAAACAGTGCAGCATAAACACTTTATTTAATATTGTATGCAAAAGGTTAATAGCTTGGAATGAGTAATGGTGATCCTAATTCACCTTAAGAATGCCTCACCCTGCCCAGACTTCTAAATACACCTATCAGATTTAATGTAAAAAGAACTAAATTACTTGGATGTCAATTTCTTCTGTTCAACGGCTGAGGATGGGTTGTGAGTCTGACGGAAAAAAAAACACAGGGGGGAAGCAGAGTGTCAGCTCAAAACGGTCAACTTCTCCTCAGTCAAAGATGGGTAAAATACTAGGGACCATTGCAGTCGACTAAAAAACAAAAAAGGAAACTCGTCTCATTGGAAAGAAAACCTCTGTGGGTTTCACCTGCGCCTGGATCGTGTCTGCTGGTCTTCAATCGGGATACGGATCTTCTGATCTTCTTGTATCAGACAGATTTCCAGCTTTCAAGCTCTTGTGGGAATGGCCAGTGTGGAGATAAAGTAAACCAGCCCAAGAGCCTCTATTTCTCCAGAGAGTTGCCTCTGAATGTAGTCTCGTGAGCTACGACTGGAAATGGCAGTTAAAACTTTGTTTTCTCTGCTTTTTATAAGCTCTGATGACATCAGAGCTTCGATTTCCAGTCGTTTTCATGGCCAAAATGACGGGTGTGACCCCAACAGAACATTCTCTGTCAAACTAGATGATTTTGAATCATCTTTTGCCTCTTTTTGTTGTGGTGTCCCAAAGGGCTCAGTGTTAGACCATCTTCTTTTTTTCCCATGTGTCTGCTACCACTTGGCTCTGTTTTCAGGAAACATGGAGTTTTCTTTCCTTTCATTGTTATGCAGATGATTCCCATATTTATTCCCCCTCCCCGCCCGCCCTTTAAAAGACAAAGGGTTACCCATTAGGTTCTTTGTTTAAATGCCTTGATAATATAAAGGCATGGATGGGCTTGCACTTTCTGCATCTGAACGAACAAAAAACAGAAGCGAGAGTTTTTGGTAACACATCAGAGACCATCTCTATAATTCTTGAAAACTTGTCTCAGTATGTTAGGCTGATCATCATAAACCTAGGAGTTAAGATGGATGCAGACCTGAAACTTGACAGTCAAATTAGGGCAGTTGTAAAATCTAGTTTCTTCCATCTGAAGCAGTTAGCCAAAATAAAGTCCCTACTGCCAAGGCAGCTGTTTGAAACAGTAATCCATGCCTTTATCACATCCAGACTGGATTAATGCACTACTTAGGAATTAATGATACAGCTATTAGGCGCCTGCAGATTGTGCAAAATGCTGCAGCACTTTCTGCAGTAAGTTCTGGATGCATTTTAATGTTTTTTGTTTGCTTTTAAATCTCTTAATGGGTTGGCCCCCCTTTACCACTCTGAGCCCCAAGAGCTACATATATCTGCCAACTCGGTCGTGGCAGATGAAGGCTCACATTGAGCCTAGTTCTGCTGGAGGTTTCTTCCTGTTAAAAGGGAGTTTTCCTCTCCACTGTCACTACATGCATGCTCAGTATGAGGGATTGCTGCAAAGTTAACGCCAGTGACTGTCCATTGTCGCTACATACTCATCGAGGAGGAGTGAATGCTACAAGTCACTGACTCAATGCAATCTGCTTGGTTTCCTTAGATAAAAAAACATTTTAACCAATTTTTTTTACCAATTCGATAGTAAGGATTAGTTGGAATGTATGTACCTGACTTGAAATCTGTATGATTCGATTGAATTGACTTTGTGAAGTGCCTAAATAAAACTGAATTGAACTCCCTTGGGTCTGCCAAACAGCAGCTCCTTGAAGTGCCAAAAACTAAAAGTAAACCTAGAGGAGGCCGCACTTTTTCTGTAGTTGCTCGAAAAATGTGGAACGAACTGCCATCACGTTAGACAGCCCTCTTTGTTCTGCGAGTTAAAAAACCTTCTTAAACCAGGCTTATTTGCAAAAGCATTCTGTACTTCCTGAGAGGTGTGCTTTAATTAAATTTTCTATTATTTTATTGCCTTTTTAATCTATCTTAAGTTCTAGGATGTATAGTCCAATTCTCTGTTTCCAGTATGAACAATTGAACACCAAAGTAGCAATAGAAACCTCAGATGAGGCGGACTCTGTGCTTTTTTCTTCTCGATTAGCGTGATACTGCCCACAAAACAAACAATTGCAACTGCTTTACTTTACTTTGTTTGGTCTGGCCTAAAAAAAGAAGCTAATCCCTGGATTGGACCAGTAGTGTGAATGTGTCCTTATAGCTTTCAGCCTGAGTGCAGCCACCCGTCAGATGAAGCTCATTTTGGCTGCTTGTATCTGTGATCTCGTTCTTTTGATCATAATCGATATCTCTTGACTATAGGTGAGGGTTCGGAATGTAGACGTATGTAGCTCTTTCTTTACCACAACAGACTGTAGCAGCGTCTGTATTACTGCAGACGGAACCCCGATCTGTCCATCTTCTATCCTTCCATCACTCATGAACAAGTCATTCTTCTGCTTGAGGAAAAGACTGACCCCCAATGGTACTGCAATGTGTCTTAGGAAGCACTGAAATCAGACTGTTAAACAGCAGAACAAACGTGTCCCTGGCCACTACTGAAGGTGTTCTCAGTCAAACCACTTAGAGTGTTTACACCCATATTTAACAGTGTCCAGAAGTGACTGTCTTGCCCAAAATAGACATCAGTGCATGATGAGCCAGTCCCTTTATAGGTTAGATAAGTCACCATACCCAAAAGTAAACCTTTTCTGGAGCATGAATGGCCCATGTGAAACTAGGTACTCTAGGTAGTTAATATACTGTAAGCCATATATTCATGCAATATTTGGCTATACTATTGTTTAAAGCAGCATATTATGGAGCATTAACAGGTTTTGCTATTTTATCAATAAACTGTATTCCACCCCCCTCCTTGAACCGCCACCTTAACGTGGTGGAGGGGTTTGAGTGCTCGAATGATCCTAGAGGCTATGTTGTCTGGGGCTTAAATGCCCCTGGTAGGGTCTCCCATGGCAAACCGGCTCTAGGTGACGGGTCAGACAAAGAGTGGTTCAAGAATCCTTCATGAGGACTAGTAGATCGAGGCATGTAACGTCGGGGTCGGGACTCGCCGAAGAGCACCTGGTGGGACTTCGCGGGTCAAGCCTGAACGAGAGACACGAGGGTCTGACCAGTGGGCCCACCACCTGCAGGGGGGAACGGTGGAGGCTCAGTAGTAATAACTACTACTGAGTTACTCAGTAGTATTAAATGAAGCATCACCCCAGGGTAGCCATATGCCTAGCACAAAAGTAGGTTGCCAGCAAGGCACAGGAGCAGCAGCCCTCATTGCTTCATGGTTCAGCTTATCATCTATTTTCTCTACTTTGTACCTGAATAATTTATACGTCAGGTGGTTGAACAAGCAAAAAAAGTAAAAAGTAGAATGTAAAAGTACGTGAGTGAATGAATACATGACAGAATGAATGAATAAATAAATTACACATAAAACAGATTTTTACAAAAAAAGATTATAAAACAATTCAGTTTTATTAAAAGAAGGACATAATGACAAACAGATAGTTTTAAACCTCTGTGAAGATGAGTATAATGTAAACTACAGAAGATGTAGCAGCAGATGTTGAACTTGATATCGCAGCCATCAATAATGGTGAAACTGTTTTAAGGGGCTTTTTTAATGAACCGTAAACATGAATATAACTAATAAATTATGTTTTTTTTATATAATAATAATTTCACAAAGATCTAAGAAAATAACTTTTGAATTGTATTAATTTAAAATTGTATCCCCTGTCTTAATAAAAAAAAGGAAGAACGTGGAGGCTGATGAATAGAAAACATTAATGAGATCGTAATAGCTCCCTGGTTTAATTCAGAGCTGCGTACTTTAAAGCACAATGTTAGAAAATTGGAGAGAAAATGGCGCTCTACACACCTAGAGGATTCCTACTTAATCTGGAAAAATAGCCTACTGTTGTATAAAAACACACTTTGCCAAGCCAGAACAGTTTATTTCTCATCATTAATAGAAGAGAACAAGAATAATCCTAGGTTTCTCTTTAGTACAGTTGCTAAACTTACACAGAGTCATAGCTCTGTTGAGCCATCCATTCCCTTAGC
>JAHUTJ010060385.1:0-10471 GCA_036250325.1 Characodon lateralis
AGCCGTGAACAAAAGTGACTGTCGAAGGTGTGGATGACTGCGATAGGCTACTCGGTCGCCCGGACCTCCAGTTGAAGAAGGGCGAGACTTTTGGATGAAGGCTGTCAGAGGCTAGGCGAGTCATTTCTCAACACCAGCTTAAATAGAACTTTCATTAAACCTGCTTAGTAAGATCTTTCAGGTTTAGGGCAGTCCGGACCTGTTAGATGGAGAGCTGGATTGAGCAATCCCTTTAGACATGGGGAAGTAGGAGGGAGGGGTTAGCTCATTGGATAATGAAATGCTCAAAAAACAAAATGAAGGTTTTTGAGTTGCCTAGTCAAAGTCTGCAATTAAATTCCATTGGAATACTGTGGTTTGGTTAACTTTTTCCCTTGATAAAAGTAATCATCATTGAAAATCTTCATTAAAACCCAAGTTTTCTTTAAGAGATATTAAGATTTGTTTCTCCTGAAATATTTAAATGTGAAAAAAAGCAGAAAAAAATGAAAATCTGTAAGGGAGCTAATGCTTTTTCAAGGAACTGGAAATTAATGAGCCAATCTCAATCCAAATGTCACATTGAGAAACAAACCTGAAGGTCACTAGGGTTTTGAACCAGCTCTTAGTATTAATTAAAACTTTAAGTTCCAAGGTCTTTTGAATCTGTACAGTTGTGTCGTCAGATTACTTGTTGTAATTGCAATAGACAGCTCTATCTACTGAGGACAAAAGCCCAGAGTGACGCGATGTAAAGGAACTCTGATAGCAGTGCATAGATTGTGTTGCAGGACTGGTTGACAGCTACGCCAGCACCTCGCATACACTCTGTGATCAAATAATGAATCTGCCACATTCTCAAACATCGATATGACTCGATCTCCTGGTGTTCATTAGAAAGTAAAGACTCACCCGGCTGTGTTGAGCTAGAGGAGGTGACAGAGACATTTAAAGGCGGCGAGGGCCGGGGAAGCGAATGTGACATGCTTAGGTGTAATTATACTCACCTAGTTCACATCGGAGATTAGGAAGCAAAGGGACGGATAAGAAAAGGAGCGCCAGACATGAAGGAATATTGAAATACTCACTGATGCGAAGTGTCTTTTGTCACTTTATCATTTCAGGGTCTCACTTCTGTTTGCCTTTTCCAATTATAAAGGTGTGACTGCAGGCTTCTACAGCCCCCTCCTCCTCATATATTGTTAAACACACTGAACTTCATGGATAAAGAATCATTTTCTTTTTGTTCTTCAGGAATTGAAATAATTATCACTTACAGATTTCTAAGCCTTTGCAGACCTAATCTGATGTGAGCAGTGCAACTCTACGTTTTGCTGTAATATTGATGGACGTCATTGGGGATATGGTGCTTTATAAAAAGAATCAAGAGTTGAAACTGAACCAACACTGCCCTCTACTGGCTGTTAAATGTTTTTCACGCAAGCAAAAGAACCCTCCTGTCAGAAAATGGATTATGACAGTCTAATTTATTGTAATATCCATCTCTCTGACCCAGTATTTCAGAGCTTCAACCTGATGTCCTCATGACAGGCAGCCACGGTCACAGTCAATCTACTCAGTTCCTGAAACTCATTTGGCAGCAACAGCATCCAAGGCCTCTTCTCCCCTTTTTTGTCAAAACTGATTCATCAGTGGTAATACAAGCAGAGTGTGAGTGTTTGAGTTATAATCACAAAGGGATCTGTTGAATAAATTCGAAAAATAATCTGTAATGACAAAAAAAACGAATGAAGACTTCCATTTCTCCTTTCTGGTAGAATATGTATTTGATCATTTAATTATGACCTGTTTTGTATGGCTTCATTAGAAACCGCTTATTTTTTACCTTCTCAAGTTAAGTCAAATCAATTTATTGTCATTTTATTGCATAACGAATGGGACGCAAGAAAATTAAACAATTTCTCTGGAATCTTAAGCAGATTAGTGAAAAAAAATACAACACTAGTTTAACATTAATAAAAAACGTAAATAGTTACAATAATGTGCATTGCATAATTTGGAATTTTAACATTATGGGGCTTAAAAGAAAGTTCAAGTGATCTTCTCAGCTCCTCTCACTATGTGCATCAACACACTCTAAACTATTGTGGTATCATTTGCAAATTGTATGACAAGATTTTCTAGTGTGCAGATGCACATTTGAGTGTTAGCGGTGGGAACAGAAATGGACTGAGCAAACTGCCTTGAGGGACCCCAGTACTCAGTGTGATGTTTGTTTGTTTTTTCCCAATGCAGAGTTACTGTGGTTAAGACCAAGGAGGAAATGATTCTCCATTAGCCTTTGGGGATTTATGGTATTAAATGCTGTTTGTTATAGTGCTGATTTTGAGATAGTACACTATTGAGCTGGATTTCAGCTCCCCTTACTGTTGAGTGCAGGGCTCCGAAATAGATCCTGATAGAAGGGACAAGCCCTGTCCATACCGTATATAAATTACAGCTTCATAGAATGTTGTAAGGATGGTTGTTTTTATAGATATTGGTAAAAACTGGTTGGAGGAGTAGCATGTAAGCTCTACGGCAAAATCTGCAGTTTTTTAAAGACCTCTTTTGAATAAACTATGAGAGTTATGTCCTGGTTCTTTGAAATCTTTGGCAGGCTCTTGTTTTGTGTTCTCTTTGTAGTTTTTTTTTTTTTTACGTTGAGTATTTTATGTATTTGTTAAGAGTATGAGGTTGAGTTGTAACCTTTAGTTTTTGTTTTTCTCTGTAGACATTAGTTCCTGTTTTATGTTGCTGATATGTCATCCTTAGAGCAATGTGTTCTATTTACTTCCTGATATTTTCATAAGACTCCTTTGGGTCCCCACCACATCAACCGGTGACAGAAGGATGTCACCACATGAACCTAGCAGGATTTTCTGGATATGGAGGACTATGAAAGAATGTGTGTGGTGATGAAAAGTGGTGACTCCAGCTTCCTTTCCTCAAACTTGTTGAGCTAATGGAGGAAGCTCAGTTGGAGCACCAGGTAGGTCTAGCAGACCACAGCTGCAGCCTCAGACTTTGCTGGAGCTCCAGTCTCATCTACAGCAGATGCCGGAGTCTCTGCCTACAGAGCCATCATCACAGCTCCGGGCGTCTCTCCTTCGCCCAGGTCTCATCACCTCCAGTTCAGGGGGGACTGGCCAACATCTTTCCTCAGCCTCATCTTAAACTGCATTCTCTACAACCCCTGCCTTGTCTCAAGCTGCCACAATCAAAGCCAACTACAACTACTACGGCATCAGTCACCTCATCAGGCACTTCATCTAAAACCATCTCTGCTGGTTCCTGTTCCTGCTGAGGGGATTGAAATCAACCTGCTCAATCAAGTTCTTGGGTTCAAGTTCCCTGCAAAGAAGGCACAATAGGGTCCGCCTCCTCAAAGTCCTGTTCCTTTCTCAGAGATGGAGGACGCCCCGCCTCTTTATGCAACTGTCTTAGTCCCATCTGGCCCCACTTTTGAGAGTCTTTGCTAGCTTCCAGAACTCTGCTGCAGTATGCTGGGTTGACTTTTGGGTCATCCCTACTCTGTGCCTTGTCTGGACTGTGATGTTTTATTCAATTTTTAGACTCTGTTTCTGGTCCCAATTCTCAGGCCCACTCCACCTGCCCAGCAATAGGTTATCTTTATTTTTGACTCACTGGGCCTCTGAAGGGCGATGGAGGCGTGGGGGTGGGGGGGTTCTGTCATGATGTTTTGGACTTTGGTTTAGGTTTAGGTTTTGTCTTCTCTTCGAATATTGAGTATTTTGTGCGTTAGTTAAGGTTCTCATTTTAAGTTGAAGCCTTTAGTTACTAGTTACTGTAGTCCCCGGATTTTGTTTACTTTTGATGATCCGTGCCGTATGTTCTATTTACTTCCTGTTTTCCTGCTACTGGTATTTTGAGTCATTCCTGTTTTGTGTTATGTGGTGATTAGTGGCAGTATAGTTTTTAAGGTTTTGCCATCAAAAAATAAAAGCCTTTATACCGCTTTTGTTCCACTGTACATCCACAGCCAGTAAATCATAGAAAAAACCTGAGAATTAATCATTTTGTTCTCAGAAACCGCAGAAATCAAAATCCTGCAGTGTCTACACAGGTTTGTCATCAGTTTTGAGATTTAGTCATGTAAACTGCAGTCGAGATTACAAGTTTTGGCTGAAATTGTTATTAATTGGTATGAAAAGATATTATCTCCAATTATTAAACACAGCGGTGTACTTGTCATGGTCAGGGCTCATGTTCAATAGTCGATTAAATCAGAATTCAAAAAAGAAAGACGATACAAATAAACCCAAAAGTCTCAATTTGTTTTATTTACACTTTTCCTTAAACTTGTTTAGGTGAAAGATTATAAAAATATAACCTTATCCTTTTTCTGGTTTTAAATTTCAAAGCAACTGTGCCAGCTTGTGAAATAGAACCATAGGAACTATAGGAATCATCTACAATCACAACTCAGTTTCTGACGGTTCAGGGATTTCTTTCTTTTTGTCCAAGTGCATCCCCTGAACGCTTCGGCCCACGAGGATAAAGAGGAGGCCCGCCAGCAAGCAGAAGAAGGCAGCTACCGGCGCCAGGAGGAACGATGGACCATGCTGGATGCTAAGGTGGTAGGAAGGGCAGACGGAGACTCTCCGATGGAGGGCAAACTGCTCCAGAGTATCCAGGACCTGGACCCACATCAGATACATCATTACGACGGCCAGCAGACACAAGGCTGAGGGATACAACAACAAAAAAAGTTGTCAATATTGTTTTTTATTTTTCTGCTTCAAAGAATGCAGAACCAAGAAAATACAGACAATAGAAAACCAAAGACATCACAACATGACAACGTCTTTTGTCTTTTTTAGCTGATAGAACTTAGACATCTTGTTGTTTTAGTAAGCACTGCTTGTACACAACCCCTGCCATGCCATCCTTTAATTCAACCCCATCTCGTGTTCCGTTTGTCGTGTTTTGTCACTGTGTCGTTTAGGAGGCTTTTGTCCTCGCTCTGTCTGGGCTGGAAACCTGCAGTTGTTCCGAGGCTCAGCGGGTAATGTTTTCTTCTCCGTCTTAAGAAGAAAGAATGCATTTTGTACTATTATTAGTTGGAATGAAGCGCACATGATGTTCAAAGCTGTTTTGTTTTTGTATTAAATGACAAAAAGATTCTTTGTGCACAGATAGCAAAGCACAACTCTGGGCTGACATTAACTTTTTGTATATTTTTCAGCTGATCTTTCGCAGATGATGGAGTTGGAAGCTTGTCCTTGAAGCGTTTTTACCGGATACATCGGTTTTTGACAAAAAGCCTGCCTTCAAACTCACACCTTTAACTTATCATATCGTGTTCTCGAGCAAATGTTGGGCCCAAAATATAGTTGTCTTCTATAATTTATTTCTAGATTTTGTTTTACAGATAATGGAAGAGGAGGCATTTTTAATATGGGCTTCAGATTCAAATGCAGCCATTTTCTCAGGTAAATATTGGATGTAAAACACTTTGTAGACAAGCGAAAATAGAAGCTTGTTCCATTTTCATCAAACAGCAAACAAGGGATCTAAAAATGTCAGACCTAAAATATATGTCTTTGAATCCTGAGCGACATTGAATTTGTTTATATCTATCTCTGTGGACAGTGGAAATAGAAGCCTGTACTTACAGAATGCTTTGGTTTTCTAAAACCATGTCATCAAACTTCCACTTTTACCTTATTTTTATTTTAATTAAACTAGATTCTTTTGCAAATCTTGGACTTTTTGAATTGAGGTCTTTATTATATTTGATAGAAATAGAAGTTTATACTGTAGTTGGATCATTTTTAATCACAGCTTTAACTTCTTAAATTTCATTTTAGCAATTTCACAAACAGATGTACCTTAAACACATTTGTTTGTATTCTGAGCAAGAATTTGACATTATTTCTGGATTAACTTCATAGATGTTGGAGCTGTTGGCGAAGCTGGTACTAAATGGATTTTAACATGTAGATTAGTTTTACAAAAGCCAACCTTCAAACACAAACCTTTAATGTGTTTAGTTATCTTTAAAGAGCCATCCGGGAGGGGCTCGGAGTAGAGCCGCTGCTCCTCCACATCGAGAGGAGCCAGTTGAGGTGGCTCGGGCATCTATACCGGATGCCTCCTGGACGCCTTCCTCGGGAGGTGTTCCAGGCACGTNGGGCTCCCCCCGGAGGAGCTGGAGGAGGTGTCTGGGGAGAGGGACGTCTGGGCGTCTCTGCTGAGTCTGCTGCCCCCGCGACCCGGTCCCGGATAAAGCGGAAGACGACGAGTACGAGTACGAGTATCTTTAAAGAGGACATATAATGCTTTTAAATTCCTTCTTTTCACATTTAAACCATTTAGTTGTGATCTATATGAAGTGGAACTGTAATGCTTTGTCTGAACTCCTTGCTATTGTAGCTCCACAGTCTCCTCCATTAGCCCGGTTCTGGTGCGTGTGAGAGCAGCTCATTTTGGTGCCGTCTCTTTAAATGCTGTTGAGGTGCTTCACTCCCCACCCCCCTCCAGGTCAACTCCACCCCATTTGGCCATGTTTGTAGTTTGATAACAGAGATACAATTATCTAGCAGAAACAAGACAAAAACAGCAAAAACAATGCAAAACTGTTTATGAAATATTACTATAGAAAACACGCAGTAAGGTTCTGTCCTCAAGGAGCTAAAAGCAGCACACAGCACTAACATAAGCAGAAAGCACGATGCGTCTGCTATCAGAACAATGGCCGGGACGTCATATCAACACACAATAAATTATTGTCTAAAATAAAGTTTGTCGTTTTAACATTATTTGCAGCTTATCGCTTTGTTGTCTGTTGTTTCCATAGATAGAAGGAACTGACCCCTTAATTAGATGAATTCTTTACACCCAACAACCGATCCGAACTTATCCTCTTTCAGCGTAGGCATACTTGAGCTTGAACTACAAAAACGCAGCGAGAAATAAAAATGGTGGATACGCGAAATAGCCAGAAGTCCATGACCTTATTTAGCTGTTCTGCAGCAAAAACTGTGACGTAACAGTTGGAAAAATGATAGACTATTACTCAAGTAATAGTCTATCTTAAAATATATGTTTGGATTCTGAGAAAGACTTTACCAGGCATGTCTTGCATCTAAATTACACCTATAACTTGTACATTTTTAATTTAGCAATATCATCAAGCCTATTTAAAGTTACAGACTTTCCTGTTTTACTTCTTGGTCTTGATAACAGTACGGGTAATAATATCACTTTATGTTTCGAAGATCTTTTGAAGTTGTTATTTGGACTCTTGGTCATTTTCAGAGTACATTTTCATTTCTAAGCCATTTTAACTCTGACCTGTGGTGCACCCAGGCCTAAAAGTACTCCTAAACTCAAGGGATGAACCAGGGTTGTGTTGACATGTATCTGCCAATTTAGGCCTAACTCAGATATAAATGTTACAGGATATACAGAACAGAACATTGGAATACCTTTAAAAAATCATTTATTTCAGCACTAATTGTTTATGCTTCTAATTTTTTTAAAGTGAAATTCTGCAAAGTTAGTTCACGCCAAAAAATCCAAACTAACCCTTTCATTTTGAATATTATGGTTTACAGCTAATAAAACTCAATGTTCAGCTTCACAGAAAATTGAAATGTTACATAAGACCAATATAACAGAACTTTAAAACAAAAATGTTTTGATATGAAATACAGTGATTGGGACTGCTGACCTGACATCTGTCTACCAGACAGTCATTAACACTCTCTATAAGAAGGTTCTTCCTTCCACCAAACTTTCAATATGCTTGGATACAGCACTCTGTGAACAGCCTCCTTTCTAGCAATGACCCTTTGTGGCTTCCAACCTTTGTGCAAGTAGGCAGACAGGAAGTGGGTTGGAAAGAGGAGGAAGGCATGCAGCATAGGTCTTCGGGGGTTGGGACTTAAATCCGAGACGGCTGCGTCGAGGACTGAGGATAGTTCTTATCCATGTCAATCCTTACCTCCACAAACCTGAAGAGCTCCACCTGTGCTATACAGGCTGTGATTGGTCAGAGGGGCTGCACATAAAACTAGGAGTCCACCAATGACAACAGCCGTCACACCTGAGATGAGGAAAATGCTCCAGAAGGTCCTAAATACTAAAACAAATTAAAGAGTTTATTAGAGTTTATCTTTTTGGTATTAATTTGGTCAAATTATACCAACCAATGGCAGACGGATGTTCGTAGGGCTCTGAGGGAAAACCTTTAATCTTTGTCCAGGCTGGGTGGTTAACAGGAAACGGGAAAAGGAAAGCGGGCTGGCAGATCTTTGAAAGAGGCCGATTTGCTGAGAATGGGAAAAAAAATCAGCTTTAAAATCAATATAAAAAAGCTGTTGTGTGCTTCTTTAAAGCCGCAAAAGCATAATGGAGGTTCTCACTGATCCAAAGGTCCCATATAGAGAAATCAGAGGTCCCAGTCATGAAAAAGCAGCGCCAGAACAGACCCTCGTGGAAGATCCTCACGCTATCTTCAGTCTGATGAATGGGAAAGAAAACATTCGTGAAACATTTAGAAATAAGGAATTTCCAGGATAGGCTTATTGAATTTGATAAACTTTTACACATTAAACTTTCTAACAGCTAATGAGTGGTTCTTATAACCTCGCATCATACTTTTATGCATACAAAATGGGTCCGTCTACAGAGTTATCTGGGTTTAATCAGCAGTCACATCTCTGTTGCTTTTTGCCACACTTAAGTGTTTCAGATTTAAAAAAAAAAAACAGTTTTTAAATATGGATTTCTGTTACTAAAGGTAAAAAAAGCTATTCAAACCCAACCTGGCCATGTGTGAAGAAGTAATTGCTCCCTAAACCCATGGTGCCAACAACCGTCACAAAGCCTTTGGAATAAGTGGCGATGAGTCTCCATAGCTCCAGCGCTGTGGAGGAAATTTGTCCCACTCTTCTTTGCTGAATTACTTTATTTCACCCAGATTAGAGGGTTTTACCAACATGAACGGCTTGTTTGAATTTCATCCCACACCATCTGAATTGGATTTAAGTCTGGAATTTGACTAGGCCATTCCAAAACCTCCATTTTATGTTTCTTTTCAGTCATTCAAAGGTGGCTGATGTGCTTTGGATCATTGTCCATGTTCCATAACCTATTTTCTGCTAGAAAGCAGAACTCATGGTTCCACCAGTTATGACAAATAGTTCTAGGTCCTAAAGCAGCAAAGCATGCCATGTTTGCCCAGCGTGTTTCCTGAATCTTGAGCTCTCACAGCTGAGACAACTGAGTCCTGCACTGATTTAGATGTTGTCCTGGGTCCTTTTGTGACCTCCTGAAAGACCCTTCCATGGAGTAGTTTTGGTAGGCTGGACACTATTACTAAGGTTCTGAACTGCTACATCTGGGAATGATAATTTTGCCTGTTGTTTGCTGGAGTCCCAAACCCTACAAATGGTGCATTTTTTTGTTGCTTTTGAAATATTTTAGCCTTCTTCATGTTGTTAGATTCTATTGAAGAGTCTTTAGAGATTCTACAGGTCTGTCAGTAAGGGACAAAATGACAGCAGGAGTATGATTGAACTGGAGAAAGTTATGCACGTAATATGTATTATTTAATTTTCATTTAACGTAGCTGTAATTACTTTAAGTAAAGGTGCATCTAAAAAAATGAATATTGTGAAATATTGTGAAAAAGTTCAATATTTTTCATTTCAGAAAGTGAAACTGATATTTTATATAAATTTATGACACACGGAGTGAACAATTTCAAGCCTTTATTTCTTGTAAGCAATAGTCATGGTTTACAAATAATAAAACCCCAAACATGTAGTGCCTCAGAAAATTTGAATATTGAAAAAACATTAGTATTGGAAACTCAAGTTGTCACAGCTTAATCCACTACATAACGCAAAACACCTGGAAATGTTTCCTATGTCTCTAAATTGTCTCTCCCTCTGGGTCATAGGCTACAAAATCATGGGGAAGACTTTCTGACTGGACAGATGTCCAGATGACACCCTCCACAGGGGGGTAAGCCACAATAGGCCATTGCTAAAGAACATGGTTGTTCACAGAGTTCTGCATCCAAGAATATTCATAGAAAGTTGAGTGGAAGGAAAAGTGTTGTAGGAAAAGGTGCATCAGCAACAAGGATAACTGGAACCTTGAAAAAAAATTGTCAAGCAAACTTCAGTCTGTCCAAGAATCTGGGAGAGCTTCACAAGCAGTGGACTAAGGCTGGAGTCACTGCATCAAGAGCCACAAAGACGAATCCTACACATGGGCTACATGGGTCGTATGAGAAAAAGAACTGGACGAAAGTCCTCTTTTCAGATGAGAAAACATTTTGGATTTCATTTGGCAATCAAAATCCAGAGTCGGAAGGAAGAGTGCAGGGGAACAGAATCCACATTGCTTGAAGTCCAATGTGAAGTTTCCACAGTCAGTGATGGTTTGGGGTGTCCTGTCATCTGCTGGTGTCGGTCCACTGGGTTTCCTAAAGTCCACAGTCAACGCACCCATC
>JAHUTJ010060386.1:0-10467 GCA_036250325.1 Characodon lateralis
CACCGTGAAGCATGGAGGAGGAGGTGTGATGGTGTGGGGGTGCTTTGCTGGTGACACTGTTGGGGATTTATTCAAAATTGAAGGCATACTGAACCAGCATGGATACCACAGCATCTTGTAGCGGCATGCTATTCCATCCAGTTTGTGTTTAGTTGGACCATCATTTATTTTTCATTTTTCATATATTTAATTCATAGTTTTGATGCCTCCAGTGTGAAGGTACAATATTCATAGTCATGAAAATAAAGAAAACTCTTTGAATGAGAAGATGTGTCCAAACCTTTGGTCTGTACTGTATTTCTCTCATCATTTTCACTGTATTGAATATTCTCCAAGGACATTTTAACAAGGTTAAAAACTTCAATTTTCATTACAATCAATCTTTTAAATTAACCATGACACATGGGGTGCGGTTACTAAAGACTCATTCAATGCTTGGTGGTAAATTTTGCAATGCTGAAGAAAATCTTGAAGAGACAGTCAAGAATGGGGTTCACACATAGTTATCAGAATTAAATAGAAGTATCACTTCAATGCCATGAGGAAATAAACTGCAGTTGTATATGGGACAAAAAAATCAGTCAAACAAACAGAAAAGGTGAAAAGAAAAAGACAAATACATGGCAACATATTGGCGAGAATGTCTCTTAAAAAAGCTGTTCCTGTCTGCTGGTGTAGTATAAAAATCAAAGCTATGATTTATGTCTCTGTTTTTTTCTGAGTTTGTTGTATCTGTGCTTCTGGCTTCTATCTTTTACCTTGTTTCCTGTTTCACCTTATATTTTGGCCCCTTGAGCATTTGACTTTGGTTTACTTCCTTATCTGCCTTTTAACTGCTCTGCCCTCACTTACTCACTCACTCACTCACTCACTCACTCACTCACTCACTCACTCACTCACTCACTCACTCACTCACTCACTCACTCACTCACTCACTCTGCTTAGATATTTAATTGCCGTAACATAATGTATTGTTAAAATCCTGGAGGAACTCTTATTAGTCCACCTGAGTAGTAAAAACAACTTTCAGAACCCGCTGCATTCGGCTTATTGGCGTGGAGATGGAGTTGAATACATCCCCACACTTGCTTTAACACTGTCATCTGGAGAAATCAGACAGCACTGTGAGGATCATGTTCCTTGATCCAGCAATACAACTTCCATCAATTTAAGATGCATACATCCATTTCATTGCCATCATTTTGCCAGTTTCTCAGTTCCTTTCTTGTTCCCTTGACTGCATTTGGTCAGATCAATTTTACTCATTTTCTTCTGCACCTACAAGCATTAAGACTTTTAGTGTGATTTTTCTTTATTTTCTTGTAACTAGAGATGGATAGATTATACTCTTTTTTTCTTGCAGATTCTGATCAGGCATTTAAAGATAGGCATTTGCCAGTACCAAGTCCCAGTCTGATAGTTTAAAAAGATCAATGCTGTTTGTATGCTTAAACTCCAAGCAGCATTAAAGTGCAGAATAATAACACACTATATGCTCAGCCTTTAGTTTGTGTCCTACTTTACTCATTTACAAATGACATTCTGGATGCTGCAGCATCAGATTATTTTCACATTCAAACCTCTAACTCCACACGTACAGGTAGTCTTCCATAAACTCACATCTCGCTAGTGATTATATTTGCATGTAGCACAGTTTTTTTGTAATACTCGGCTAATTTTACTGAATTAATGTTTACTCTTGGTGCTGAAATGAGTCAATACTTTGGCTCATAGCATATTTCACTGTCAATTCAGGTAATTTTGTGCACACAAAAGTTACAAAAAAGGTGGTTCCCTGCTTTTTAAACTTGATGCTTTCTTTTGAGCATCATAAAATATAAAGACTAATATCTCATCTGCTGTCTGCACAGCTCTTAACATGCAGGTAACATTATCCCCACAGGAAGATGAAGCAGTCAAGACAAAGAAAATGTGTACAGTTTTTTTTTTTTTTTTTATAAAATTCACTGCAAAGAATGAAACACATATTGTTAGGGAAGAAGACCCTGACTAATCTGATCCACAAAACAATGTGTGTCATCTAAAATACAGTTTTGCAGTTTTCTAATAACAATTAAAGACTGTAGATTACCAATGGGTATCCAAAGTTCCATTTAGTCAGGGAATGTGATACCCATGGTATAAAAATGTCTCGGCTACGGACATCCCAATTGTAACGGGAAGAAAGCATGGGAATTTGGGAATATCGTTCTCTATTTAAATCTCCATGTGTCGGCACATAAATTTAGAATAATAATATTCCTGCTGTGCCCTTATGAGAGTTCCCTTGCAATGCATTCACATATAGCAGAGCAAATGTAACTTGAATTCCTTGAATTTTGCTCTGGCTCCATATTTACTTTTTGTTGTTTTTTTGTTGATTTGTTTGTTTGTTTTAGTTCATTTGGTAATTTGGTTCCTTTTGTGGTCATTGTTTGGCCACTCCTGCCATCTTACAGTTACATACTGCAATAAAACCAGCAATATGTTCAAAGTTTCACCTGGATTAAAACTGTAAGCAGGAGAGAATCCAAACCAGAGTAGAAAACTGTGTTGAATACTTGAAGAAGAACTTGAAGAGTCCAGTGGAAGTGATGCTTCACATGTTTAAGATGATGGCTTTATTTCTGGAAAATTAGCTACTATTAGGGTACAGCCAGAATTAACACTGCATAACTTTGTATGCTTATTGCTTATGCTTTTATGCCTATTTCTTGTTCATTCAAGCTGTTATTAACAAATTCTATTTGCTATATGCTGTACAAAATGTTGCAAAAGTTAACAATAAAATGCAATTAAAAACTTTAACACTTTGTTCTTTATTATCACATCATTTCTCTTATGGAAAACCTGTTTTGGTTCTAACATTACCCGTTACCACCAGTTTGTGGTCAAAGAGAATTTGTTTAAATTTTAGTTTTTATTTAATTAAAATCTTACTTAGTAATTTCGATTTTGAGAAATAGCTCACTCACATTAGCCGCTGGTGTAAAAATTTCAGCACGAGTCACCCGAACTATATTCACAAGGCCTTCTTTCCAGGATCCCTCATCAGCCATTACAGAGAGGATATAGGAGTGGAGCTACTGATTCACTCCCCTCTACCCGGATTTTCTCAGCTTGTCGTCGGATTCCAAACTCCAAATCCTCTCCCATTCAGATTCTCCTTCATACCCTCTTCCTCACTTGCACATTTGCTTTCTGCTGTGCATGGACTCCTAGACTGAGCACTATGAAGGATTACCTTCCCCAGATGTAATCCAATCAAAACCAGAAAAAAGGGAAAGAAAAGGAGAAACTGATTTCTTATCTTTGTAAGATACTGCATTTCCTCTCCTCTCTGAGAACACACAGCCAGCATTATCAGTCATTTGATTACCTTGAGTAAAAATGGATATAGAACAGCAGCGGTTTCAGCCTCAAGAGGCCTGACTTGCACGCTAAAATCAAATTGAATGTTGTACCTTATGTATTTGTTTAAAATTTGGAAATAATTAACTAGGGTAAAAGCTGTTATGGCTGCACAATGGGATTAGACAAGACATGAAGGGTTATTTCAGTTCAAGACAATTGAGGTATGAGGGCACCTTTTTCCTGCCACTTTAGTTTTATATGCAATTACAGAAATGCATCCTATTCCAAAATGTTTTAGCTTCACCGGGCATCTGGTCATTAGATGCTTTTTTATATCTTTGTGTGTGTGTATATGTGTGTGTATGTGTGTCTGCATTTGCACATTAAATTTGTCCCGCACACTGTGCGTCAGCCTGGGGCGCCGTCAGGCTAGCAGATGTTGGTCACAGAGGACAGCTGATCCTGTGAACTGGATGCACTCACAAACATGTGTTTGTCTGGATTCCATATGGATGAAACACATGTAGCAGACAACCATTGCCATGACCAATGATGGCTTCCTAAACAATTGAAGGACATTAAATGGACAGAGAGCACAATTCTGAGATAGTAAATACTGCAGATTCTGAGGGTCCTTTTATAGTTATTATTTTTCATAGGTCTCATTCTTTTTTATGATGAGTATGATCTCAAGATTTCACCATGGATTTATGGCAGATATATTCACTGAGGTGATGATTTAAATATGGAACCTGCAAACCACAAACAGAAAGGTAAATGGATGGTTGGTTAGATGGTTGGTTGGTTGGTTAGATGGATTGGTGGATGGATGGATGGATGGACAGACGGATGGAAGGATGAAAGGATGGAGACAATGGGATATAAAAACAGGAAATTAAACAATTAGACTCCATTTTTTTCCATATTTGTCCTGATCTGAAAAATACTTAAATTCCCTACTTTTCCGTCTTGTGTAGGAATTCTGGATTTACAGCTAAATTAATTGCTTGTCTTCAATGTAAAAGGCTGAACTGCCTCCACTTTCTAACAGCAGCGTTGTTTCCGAGTGCTGAGCTGGAGATAAATTGATTCTGAGTGGATGTAGCATGAGAAGGAGAACCTTTCAGCGAATCCGCTGTCCTGCGTTTGACCTGTGAGCCACTGAAGCTCTTCACGGCAGCCTGCCTCGCCTGGCAGACTCCTCTTTGTTGTGAGCTTAATGCTGGGGTGTCCTGAACGGCGCTCAATGTAATTGCTAAAAGATAATTGTGCTGGCAGGTTACGACGAGGCTTCAGCCCCCCTGAGCTGCACCCTGATCTCTGCAGAAGGACGTGATTAACTGCCATCTCCTGCAATTAGCTATGACGGCTTTTGGCCAGCAGGCCGCTACAAGTGTGTAATTGTCATATTCTACCCAATGGTCGGTCAACTTGAGTATTGGAATCAAGTTCTTGGTCTGAAGTAGCTTCTGGCAGGCCTTTATGTATGCAGCAGAATTGACCAAACTGCTTCTTGTTCCTGCAGTGAAAAGTGACAGCTCTGCTGCTGTCTCATGTTCAATTTGCCAGTCTACTAATGCTGCTGTGGAGAGAAGGGAATATTTTTTTCCCTGTAAATGGTCTATAGCTCAAGGCCCCAACATCTAAGGGTTGACATCCAGTTGTGGAGATACTTTATTGAATAACATAAAAGCCACAGGAATGAATCATTTGCTCCTCTGTATGAGGCAGTAACTGCCAAAAGCAGCAGCCAGGCAGAGATTCAAAACAAATAAAGCAAAACGCATGTTTACCATCCTGCAGAGAACCTGTCTGTTTTGTGTATTATAGCGTAGCACAGATTACAGCAAAAGTCTCCTGGCTTGAACTGGCAGGAGCAGGCCATTGATCTTTACTTGGCTCCGCAGCACTGTGATGCGTCTGCAGACAGATGGAGAGAGAGCAGAGGAGGGGAAGTGGGGGGTGGCCAAATGCTCTCTGGAACATGCTCAGAAATGCATAAGCAAGGCAGCCTCTTGATGGTACTTCAGAGACAGGCCTAGTTTTACTTAGATTGCTAAGGGTGGACTTATTGGGGCAGTTAGCTTCACTTTGTAGCTGAGAAAAGAAAATGATGAAGGAGAAATCAGGACTTTTTTTAAGGGGGTCAGAGAGGGAGGAAGAAAAGTGGGTAAGCCAGAACTATGCTACTAAAAGATAAGAAACCTTTAAAAGATATCTCACTATGCAGATATCACCAAAGGTTGTCAGCAAAGAGGGGTTTTAATTATGGATCTTGTTAGATCTAATAGGGATTTTGTTAGACCTGTGGATGAATACAGAACTTTGTTCTGTGTCATATCCTTTAATTGTTTTTTGCCCTTTTTCCGTTTTTTTGTTGTTTTTTTCTGTTACAACCGTTACAACCACAAATAGAGTGAAGGAACAAAAACCCTGATTACTTTTAATTTTCTGCTTTTAAGTTCAGACAAGGCAAAAGTTGTCATCTTTGGACAGAACCTTTGAAAACAACCTGCTTTGTCAGTCACTTACTCTTCTTTATAAAAGTCTCAGTTTTTTCTGTTCTTCCCATATTTGATAGACTTGAGCCTGTCTTTCTGTGTTAAACCCTGGTTCTCTCCTTGACAAAGTAACTTAAGGAGTTATTGCTGTGATGAACTATGTTAGGTGCTCTGTTTTCTTGGCATAGATTTTACTACCGGCGGTGCGGTGTTTCTCACCTAAATGAAGCCGCCGAAGGAGCAACTACTTCCATTATCTCTCTACTTTTTCTCTAACATAGAAAGTACTTCTGGATCAGTACTACTGTGCTTTTTGTGTGTATGCTACGTCTTCTCTAACTCCCAGCTGGTCAAGGCAGATGGTCGCTAACACTGAGCCAGGTTCTGCTGGAGGTCTCTTACTGTTGAAGGGGAGTTCTCCATTCCAGTGTCGCTTTGTCCATGCTCAGTTATGAGGGATTGCCAAAGAGTGAATGACACAATGCATTCAACTCTCCACTGCTGCTATATGCTTGTTCAGGAGGAGTGAATGCCGAAAGTCAATGACTTAATGCAATCGGCTGGGATTCCTTAGATAGAAAATTTGTTAGCATTGGGAATAATAAACTGAACTGGACTGTTTTGTTTCATAAATAGGATAAAAAAATATTAATTTGATTTTGTTGATTTGATTTGGTTTTGTTGTTGTAAATTGGCACAATTATACAGACTTTATAGATCATCATAAGTAGTGCATATTTCTGCAGTGTAAGGAACAGGACACGTGTTCATTTTTTATTACAAATAAGTATCTGAAAAGTGTGATATGCATTTGGATTGAGTCCCCTATTACTCTGATACTGCTAAATGAAATGCAGTACAATTAATTACCCTGGAAAGTAAATTAATTAGTAAACTGAGGTAATCCATGTGTAATTTAATCTCAGTAAAACTCCAGCTGCTCTTTGAAGGTCTTGGAGGTTTGTTAGAGAACATTAATGAACAAACAGCATCATGAAGATCATGAAACACAGCAACCTTTTGAAAAATTAAAAGCAGAATTAGGGTTTTAAAACAATATTCATCACCCAAAAATAGAAACAGTATGACACAACTGCAAACCTACAAAACCACCTAACAGCCGGGGAAAGCATAGCTTCATTCAGAGATGGAGCAAGGAGGCCTATGGTAACTGGATGACCTGGAGATATCCACAGCTCATGTAGCAGAATCTGTTGACAAGACAACCTAATATAAAGATTTTGATCAGTGTCACTAGCTCACTTTTCATTCATAGCCACTTTAAAATCTTTTTCACTATGGTGGATTTGTTTGTGTGTGAGGTTTGAGAAGCAATGGGAAGCCCATCAACAGCAAAGGCTGTCGCCATTTCCACACACACACACACACACACACACACACACACACACACACACACACACACACACACACACACACACACACACACACACACACACACACACACACACACACACACACACACACACACACACACANATAAATCTTTCTATATATATAAACACACACACACACACACACACACACACACACACACACACACACACACACACACACACACACACACACACACACACACACACACACACACACACACACACACACACACAAACAAAAACAAAACCAGCTGGGTTATGGTAACAGAAGTGGGACTGGCCTGGACGGCATGGGTCACCTGGAGGCAAGTGACGTTATTGTGTGGGTTGGGAAGATGAAGCAGTGTAGAACTAGAAGAGGAGGTGGGTGGAGAGGCAAATCTCTTCCAGCTGCACCATTTTACTGTGCTTAACCCCTGCAGGCCAGTTCAAAGGGGGGCAGTGTGTGGTTTACAGATCCCTAACATCTGTATGTGCCATGCGTCGGAGGAGAAAATGGTTACTAATGCAATCAAGGTCACATTTACATCCTGCAGCACATCCATGCTGGGTGCGAAACACGATTCTCTGTCACATGCAGCCATGCTCTGCTTCATTGTTTAAAATGCTCAGAGCACAATGGCCAAATTATAGCCCTTTCTCACTCTCACTTACTGTTTTTCTTCGTTTTGCTTGAAGTAAAAATCAAGCATCAAAAAATTTATATAGTAAGAAAGAGTCTGATATATATGGGATTAATCCAACACAGGTTAGTTTTTACTTTTCTGCCACACTAAAATGTTTAAAATCATCAAACAAATATAATATAAAACAAAGACAACCTAAAAATGCAGTTTAACTTATTAAAGTAAAAAAACCTCTTCAAACCAACCTGGCACTGTATAAAAATATAATTACTTACCATGTTAAATCATTAATTAACTGTAATTAACCCATATTTTGGATATATTTTACCAACCACACACAGGCCACATTACTGCCTAATTGAAGAATGAAGACATCTCTTATGTATTACCCATATGGCAACAGGGAGTAGGTTAAATGCAACACATGCTCCAATCTAAATAACAAAATCAAGAACAGATGAAAATCAAAATCATTGACATCTTTCAGTCTGGAAAGGATTACAAAACTATTTCTAAGGATTTAGGACATCAGCAAACCACAGTGAGAGCCATAGGAGGTCACAAAACAACCGAAAAAAACAAACATCTAAAGCACTACAGGCCACATTCATCTCAGTTACGATCATTATTCATGATTCAACAATAAAAAAGAGACTGGGAAAAGATGACATCTTTTCAAGGCAAAAATCACTGCTGACCAAAAAGAAACCGAAGGTCAGTCTCATATTTTCCAGTATAACCTCATAATCCCCATCATGTTGAAAAATGATTCTGTGAAGTGGCGAGACAAAGTGTAACTGTGATGTTATGGCGCTCCTTTGCCTTTCCAAGACTTGGACAACTTGCTATAATCCTAAAGGGGAATGTCTGACCCTCAGTTCCTGACAACAGGCTCAAGATTACTCAGATTGTGCAGCAGGACAGTGATTCAAAGCACACCATTAGTCCACCTCTGAACTGCTCAAAAAAAAAAAAAAAAAAAAAAAACAATACAAAAATGTTTATGTTTTTCCTTTATAGCTTGTTTGTTGGCTGAGTGAAGGCTAACAGATATTCTACTAATAATGTGAACTGTACGTTTGTTATCGAATGATACTTTGTTAATTGCTCAATGCGTTTTAGTCACTGGTTAACATACTGTCTTTATGTGAAATGTGGCGCAGTGATTTATAGTTTGTTCTTTCAGACGTTGGTGACTGGTCTCTTATTGTGGTGCGTTCTCCTTCTGTTAAGATCTTCTTTTGAACAAATCCCTCTGGCCTGTGTTGCATTATTGCATCTGTGTGTGTAGGTGTATGGGTGTGATGCACATGTGTGTTGTGGTTACCACTGAGATGTCTTCTTACCTTATTTGTCGGCCCACTCACCACTTGGCGAAGCTCAGCTGCATTTGATTTTGTCTGATTAGTTAATTTTAATAGCGCTGATGGATGAAACACTGTGCTTACATTCTGTAGTATTACAAAATAGCCCAAGGACTTTTTTCATTTCTTGTCACGACATTTCAGACATTCCACATTGAGCAGATGGTTGCCTACATGTGCCAGGGCAGTTTTGCCCTACAAAAAGGATATCTCAAGCTATACCCTAATTGCATGTTTAAATTTAGTAATTCTAGTTTCAATCCAGCATCAAAATAGGCAGGCCACATTGATAGTATAGTGACCTGTGTTTGTATGACCTTCAACCATTTAGAGTAATTGTACGTAGAAAAAAAAAAATGTTGTGTTGGGTGGGAGTAGGTGTTTGTGAGTGTGGCAAGAGCAGTAGAAGGCCTGCAATCCACAGCAACAAAGAGCAGCAAAGAACACATAGACCCGGCCCCAAAAGGCTGCAGCAGTCCCAGGCAGGCAGGCATAAAGCATCATCCCAGATCAGCCATACACCCTGCACAGAAGTAGGTTGTCAGCAAGGGCAACAAGAGCAGAAGCCCGCAGCCCAAAGAGGCACAGAGTGAGATGTAGGGCACTAGGCTCCCCTGGCCCAGCCACACCGCCACCCCAAGCCACACAAGCCAAGCCCGGGAACCGGTCCCCCCGGCGGCCCAGGGCCCACACCCACCCTTCGGGAGTGAGACCATCCGGTTCCAAATACCACGGGCAGGCACCAACTCACCACAGCAGTCAGAATCCAAAAGGACCAAGGTATAAGGGGCACATTGTATTTCACACTGGGGGGCCAGTCCCCAAAAGGTTTAGAGGGGAGGATGCCCAACAGAGCCCTACACAGCCCCCTCAGGCCTTAACCAGCCCATTGCACCTCCGGGAGCCATAGGCCACCTCACAGGAAAAAATCATAGTTTACAGAATGGAGCATTACACAACTATATGAATTACAACTACACTGCTCAAAAAAATAAAGGGAACCCTTAAACAACACAATATAACTCCAAGTCAATCAAATTTCTGTGAAATCAAACTGTCCACTTAGGAAGCAACACTGATTGACAATCAACTTCACATCTTGTTGTGTAAATGGAATAGACAACAGGGGGAAATCTTTGGTGATTAGCAAGACTCACTCAATAAAGGAGTGGTTCTGCAGGTGGGGACCACAGACCACTTCTCAGTACCTATGCTTTCTGGCTGATGT
>JAHUTJ010060387.1:0-10464 GCA_036250325.1 Characodon lateralis
TTACGTTGAGAGTCCAGCTGACCAAATCCATAATTTACAAGTTTGGAGGACATGCAAAGCGAGGCTCTGAGAAAAATGCAGACAAAAGCAGAAGCAGAGATCAGCAGGGAGGGAGGGAGAGAAAACGCGTGTCGTCCACCGAGAGCAAGAGAAGAAAAAAAGGTGTTTCACGGTGTTAAAAGGGGAGTGAGCTATATACGATATATAATATCGGTAAATGTCGGTTATCTGCCATAATAACGAAATTGATATCGGTATCGGCCTAAATTTTGATATCGGTGCTTCCCTAATCATAATGTTTATGCTGCCAAGCTTCCACCTTTATGCTCCACATTTCAATTCAATTCAGTTTATTTCTATGGCACCAATTCACAACACATGTTGTCTCAAGGCTCTTCACAACAGTCAGGTTCATACATTCCAATTAATCCTAACCATTGGAACAGTGCAGTCAGATTCAGTTATTTATTCAAATTGGATAAAAAGTTTTTCTAAGGAAATTTCGTATCTCTGGTCTTCTTGGTTTCACAGGCTGCAGTATTTCCAGCTGGTATGTTAGAACATGTAGGACAACTGTTTGTCATACATGTGACAGAACCCTCTCCCTCCTGTCCTGCTGCTTCCCCACTGGCAAACTGGGTCTCATGCATGCTCTTTGTCTCTGTAGTGGTCTGCTGGTTTGTTTTGGTCCTGCTTTATGTGCATCCTTCTCAAAGCTGCAGGACATGTACCCTTATACCAATAGAATTATTGTTCTTGTGATGACTATATTCCTGTTTCTTTCTCCTTTCCCCCTTAGATCCACAATGCTGATAAGAGAATGCATTCTTCAGATCATCTGAGACATCTTCATGTCTTTGCTGCTGTCACTCCAAGACGGTCTGTAGGCCCCACTGGGGCTCCATCGTTCATCCTGATCTCCACCCCTCGCCCTCGTCCAGGTCCCTCCCATCTCCCCCACCCCCAATAGTGGCCATCCCAGAGGGGAGGTAAGGTGAGCCGTCCCCTGTAAATATGCCTGGATGGAGGTCTCAGGGGCGTCTCATCCTGCTGAACTCCCTGACATGTGGCCTGGAGATCTGCGTGGCAGCTGGGATCACATACGTGCCCCCGCTGCTGCTGGAGGCTGGAGTGGAGGAGCGCTACATGACCATGGTGCTAGGTGAGATTCAGTGAAAGGACTCTGATCATTACACTTATTGGCCTCCTTATTACACAGCTCAGTGATTTATTAGCCTGTATAAAGATGATGAAAATCCAAACCGTCCATCACAGAATGTGTTCTGTCGGTCAGAAATAGGCTTGGTTTCATGCCGCCGTATCCACTCCTGGCAACAGGTAGCCGAGGGAAACATTTAAAGTCTTTGAAGAAAATGTAACCAAATCAGATATTGTTTTATTGCTGGTGTAATCAGATTATTTCTTTATCTTGCACTTTAAAAACATAGAAAAATCACAACAAATCTAAAACTCCCCTTTTAATCAAATTAGACAAAACATGTAAACCACACAAATAAAAAAACGGTCCCAACGCAAATGTAAATTAGTGAAATTAGTGCTAAACAGAATGATTCTATTAATTATGTTTCATATAAAGACATGTTCTAAGTATGTTTCAAAGAGATTGGCTGGAAGATGACTGTTTGACATGAAACCCGGGGTTGGTCCAGTTGGCTGATGGTTCTGGTTTTGCACCGAGATGCAGATAGATCCTGCTGCTAAACTTCTGTAAAACAAAGTCTCTGAATGTATTAATAATAAGTAATTGTTCAGCAGTTATCGTATCATTTATGAGATAATGATCATGAAACCAACTTGTTTGCAAACCTGAATAACTAGCAGGACGGTTGGGATCGCAGCTGTTAACGTTTGGTTCCATGAGAGCATAAATAAATATCATTATATTCAAAAATATAATTAAATGCAATTCAGTTGTGTGTTGAGCCATGCCATTACTGAGCTGGTTGTATTTAATGATGCATTCATCAGTATTTGCGTTTTCTGGGCTCAGCCAATAATTTTTTATCATTATTGCAATAAATACAACAAAATATAGTGATAACATTTTTGTTATTCCAGTCATCCTTATTCCCCATGCAGTATTACAATATATTAGATAATGGTGAAGTAGACTGTAGTAAAGGTTTATTGGACACTGCAAAGCTTACTAAAGATCCCAATAAATTCCATATTTTACTTGAAAAGATGATTTTTCAAGCTTACGTTTTTGCCTGTTAAACATTTCGATTGTAGCTGATGTTAACATTGATGAACACCAGTGAAGAGAGCAGTCGGTTTGAATGTTGTTTGCATATTTATTCTGTTTGGAGCTGCTTTCTGTTTAGTTTTAGGCAAATCAGATTCTGTGATAAAAAGTTTTTTTAAAACACAGTTTTATAAAAAAAAAGCATAATTGGATGAGCCGAAAATCTTGCAGAGAAAATAAGTTTTTAAAGCAGCAGCCATCAGCTGCAGACAGCAGTGCTTTTTATAATGGTAAGTTGAGAGTAACTACAGGGACACACATTCCGCTGTTGGTGTTTCTGTGAAGCTCCTCTTCCTCAAACAGATCAACCTATTTAAAACAAAGAAGAAGTTTCCATGCATTTAATCTTCGTTTTTAATTTTCTTTCTGAATGGAAAAGAACCAGTATAGTTGATTTACTCTGGGAAGAAACATGAATGGTTGAAACCACAGCGACAGACTCTGGATCATTGTAAGGTCTTCCTAACATATAATTCATTTTTTTCTCTAGTGGTGTAGTTGCAGTCCAACAGCGGGTCTGCAGGCATCTTTATTTAAATGCTTCTTTATTTGAGTCGGTTGCTTTTGTTGTTTCCGTTCTCAGGTGCTTAAATAGAAGCCATTAGCATCATATAGGATGCATATCGCTGCTCTGTGTGAATGGTTGGTCCTCAGTGAAGGCGTCTACTGAGACGTTACCACAACGATGAACTGTTTTATTACACTCTTCCTGTGTGTCTAACTGCCACATTTTATTATACAGCTCTGTTATGTTATTCTTGCTGCTCTGTAATCTGAAAATGGAAAACAAGCGAATTTTCCAGTTACTGAACGGGTCTTTAAACAGTCACACACACTGTGCCCTGGGAGGCTAATTTCCCACAGTGGTGGTGTCAGATTTACAACATTACTTTATCTTCTAGATCAAGATGTTATCTTCTAGATGTCGTTTGGCTGATTCACTCCCCAGTGGTAACCTTCGTCCTCTGGTTTGTCCTCAGTGGGACAAGATTGTTGCTGCAGTCTAAATCTGACCTCGTCGTTGCGTTGTGCGGGCGAAGGGCTAGACGGCTCTCCAGTGTGCACGTCTGGACACAGAGGCTTGAAAGCGTGTGCGTTGGCGTGTTTCAGCACGTTGTGGGGAGAGGGTCTGAGTCTTTGGGCTGTAGATGGTGTTATGATGGACGTCAGCAGCTGCAGCTGGAGGTAACATGTTGGAGCAGCTGAAAGCTTGGCTCTAGTCTGTTTACCTGCCATCCTATCCCCCAGCTTTCTGACAGCAGACTTCAGCCTACTTTTGTGTAAAAGTGCCAAAGAGCAACGGTTCATCTTCAGTGGTCACATATCCATATTCATAGTATGTTTTACAGCTCCTTAGTACTTCACCTTCACTGGCGCTCTCTGATATGCTTTTTATGAAAACATCTGAGTTTTCATGGCAACGACTGAAAAAGATGCTCCTCTAGTTCAATATTTTCCATCATCTTCCCTTATATCATAAAGGTTTACAAGACTGCTTTTACCAGTCCAAATCTACACCAAAGAAAAGATTAGTTTTGGTTTTCTGCATGTCTTGATGCACCCAGCGCACCGTGGTGATTTCCAGCAGTAGCGGTTGTGGCCCAAGTGTAGAGAGGCTTCGGTCCTCTACTCTGCTGTCCACGGTTCGAGTCACAACCACGGCGACCTGTGCTCCATGTCTTCCGCCTCTCTTCACCCCATTTCCAAAAGGCCACTAGTGCCAGAAAACAAATGTTTAAAAAAGGAAAATAAAGCCCTGTTATGTCTTTTATTTATGTGTCACATCTAATGTGCTCTCCTTCTGAAGTTTGGACATTTATTGGGATTGAGGGCATACAATTCAGTGGTCTGCTTCATCAGGGCAGGCTTCTTTATATTTGCCAAGCCTTGTTTTATTTATCCGATCAGAATTTTCCGTCTCTTAAACCAATCTGATTGTTTTCAGATCCAAAGCAGAACTAAATTCTGTCTATGCCTTCATTAGCATTGTGATTGTGTCCTCGTTAGCTCCCAGCTAAGTCACTCACAAGCCTGTCTGATTTTCTTCACAGTATCTGTGTTATTATGACCCTGGTGGAGTTTCTGCTGGACAGCTGCTTCGACTCAGGGTTAACAAGGTTAGGAAGGTCACCTGAAACTGGCATAGCTTCTAAGGACATATCTGTCTCCTCAGGTGCTTCCACAGTCTTAATGCGTTGTCTTGCTCCTGCTGAAGATGAGTGATGTTTAGTGTCTGCATGTTTATTCTTAGTTTTCACTCCTTGATAATTCAGCTTGTAACACATTTCTTTGCTGCTCCAGTTCATTTTCTACAGTCAAAAATTATACAAAAAGCATTTTTTTTCACTAATATGTGCTTTGCTTTGAACATCGAAAGATATTAAATTGGTTTCATGTCTGTGCAGCTCTTCTCCTGCACTCACAGCTTTCTGAGCACAGCTCAGTAAACCTTATTCTGGAGTAATTATTTTAAATCTCTTTGGGTTTTTGGAAGATTCTGCATTCTTTTCCATGGTATTCCAGATTTCTTCCTTAATTCTGTGTTCCTCCTTCACCGGATGGTGTTTGTGGGTCTCTAAGCTCCTCTGGCATTTCCCTGGTTGTCTCCACAGGTATCGGACCAGTTCTTGGCCTTCTTTTTATCCCCCTGATCGGCTCAGCCAGCGATCAGTGCAATAGCAGTTATGGCAGAAGGCGGCCATTCATCTGGCTGCTGTCTCTGGGAGTTCTTCTGGCACTGTTCATCATTCCCAAAGCTGATCTTCTGGCAGCACGTCTTTATCGTGGAGAACGCACCCTGCAGGTGGGAAAGCATACATGTTACCTGTTAAGCTTTTACACTGCAGAATGTTTGTGGATCTACCCCCGATACTTGAAGTCTGTTATTCAGTCTACATTCAGGTTTATTGCAGGAGGACATATTTAGGTTTAAGGAACTGATCATTTCTGCATGTTTGAAGCAAACAGATGTTTTTTTTATTTATGGAGGCGAATCAAAAGAAAAACAGAAATGTTGCTGATGTGGATCTTTTATATCTTTAGGGTTGAAAACGTTTAAATTAAACTCTGTCTTTAATTTGTTCCAGGTGGGCTTCCTTATTCTTGGTGTGGGCCTGCTTGACTTCTGTGGGCAGGTGTGTTTCACCCCATTGGAGGCCCTGTTGTCAGATCTGTACCGGGAGGAGGAAGACTGCAGCCAAGCCTTCGCTATGTTCTCTTTCATGGTCAGCGTGGGAGGCTGCGTGGGGTATTTGTTACCTGCAGTGGACTGGAGTCGCAGTCTGCTCTCTGTTTACCTGGGAGGCCAGGCCGAGTGCCTGTTTTCGCTCCTCATCCTCATCTTCGTCACCAGTGTGATCATCACAATGAAGGTGTCTGAGGAGACTTCCTGTGCCAGCAGCAGCCCGACTGGATCAGGGTCCTTCCTGGAGTCGAGTGCTGGCATGATGGAGGCTGGTCGCTGTGGACCTCCACGTTCCTGCTTCTACCTGCTCAGGTGCAAGCTAAGGCTGCTGAAGGCTGGACCCCTGCTCTGCTTACTGAGAACCTGCTGGACCATGACCCCAGCCATCTTCTGGAGCTATTGCCACATCCCGCGCGTCATGAGGCAGCTGTGCATGG
The DNA here is from genome assembly GCA_036250325.1 of Characodon lateralis. Classification (NCBI taxonomy): domain Eukaryota; kingdom Metazoa; phylum Chordata; class Actinopteri; order Cyprinodontiformes; family Goodeidae; genus Characodon; species Characodon lateralis. The sequence continues at coordinate 5,888 of JAHUTJ010060387.1, forward strand.
CCCAGCTCTGCAGCTGGATGGCTGTGATGTCTTTTATGCTTTTTTACACTGACTTTGTGGGGGAAGGTCTGTATGATGGAGTACCCAGCGCGTTACCAGGAACCATGTCTAGGCAAAGATATGATGAAGGTCAGATTTTTTCTTTATGCAGTATTTTGATTATTGATTATTACGGAGGTTGGGGTGGTGTTGCCCGGGGCCCTTGCCTTGCCGGCAGGGTTGCTTGGAGCAGGGCTGTGCAGAGCTTGCACTGTATTGATGTGTCTTTATCAGCTTTACAGGCTGGAGCTCTTCTGCGGGGGTGTGCCCCTGTGGGGAGGGGATTCATGGCCTCATGTGGTTATCTGTGTCCTGGTTGAGGGGGGCCCTGTGAAGAAATTCAAGTACTTGGATCTGGGAGTATAGAGTATGTATGAGGAGTGGGAGTGTGTGATTGTGACTGTGTGCCTGCTTTCTGTCAGGTTGGGTCTTGGGCTGCTCCCACTCCTGGATCAGCTTAGCGTTAGCCGTAATGCTCCACTTGTGAAAGTAAATCTGTTGGGCTTCTTCTTGGCAGTCAGACAACAATCCTGAGGCGTCTTCTGCTGGACAAGTTAAACTTGTTCAGTCTCTTTGTGATTGAACAGACATGGACTGTCACATGAACTGTACCAAGAACCAGTTGTAGGTCCAATATTCATCAGTTTCCATGATGCTTATCAGATGCTGAACTCTTCTTCGTCTTCCTCATCCACATGTCCACTCAGCTTTGAAGTATTTGTGCTCTGACCCTGCTAAACAGGATGTCCTAATGTTCTTCTGGAGAAGACAGACAGAGAGGATGTTCCTGAATGACCACTCGCAGAATATTGAAGATAAAACGGAAATGATGAAAACATCTCAGCTGATCTTGTGAACCTCCTGTTGTGTTAAGGAATTTCCATCTGGCTCAGTTTGCTTCCTCAGCCCTCCGGTGTGTACCTTAGAAACATTGGAGAGGTCAGCCATCGTCGTTCCTGTTCACTGATCTTCAGCACCATGTGGAGTCTCTCTGAACCTCAGTGTGGGATTATATTAAACTCTAAGCTTCAGACAGAATAAACTGAGCAGGTCTGTGGTCACAGGTGACTTCTGTTTTCAGTGTATTTTCTACAGCGCTGTAGCATCCAGTAAGAGTGAAGCTGAAGGAAACAAACAGCTTTTAATTATAATGGAGCCAGTTTTTCTCCTTATCTTCTGTTGCCGTTTCACTGAAACTGCTCCCAGCTCCTCTGGGTTCTCATCGAGGTCTAACTTGTGCGTCTTTGTCGTAGTTTCTCCCTCTTTCTAATTTCCCACCCCAGTCTGTTGACCGGCCCTTCCTGGACTCCGAGGAATGTGACCCTCAAAAGGACCTGGTGTGGAGGAATCTGCACACAGAGAACATGTTCATTCAAGTCAGGTAGACATCCAGGGCAGCGCGCCAGTCTGAGGTCTTTCTGGGGTTTGATGGTGTGATGTGAACCACAGCGGAAGTTGTTAATCAGCATCTCTGTAATCTACGTTATCTTTTTGATCTTTCTCTTGAACAGCAGTTGTTGTTGTTAAATAATCATCTTCATATTGCTGATTCTGGCTCACTTTCATATTATTGGGATTACATTTTAGTTCTCAGCTGGAGTAAAGTGATCCACTTACTCGTTGGTGAGTTCTGCGCCAGTACTGAACGTCTGACACAACCTGTGCACAGAGAGCATGCTCAGGTCCAAATAAAAGCAGACTCAAACAGAATAGAAAAGACACTGAGTGGAAATTTGAAATTCAAATAATTGTTTGCCTTTGAGGTTTAAAGTGACAAATACAGCAATAATTGGACTGAGGTGCAGAGCTGACTCATTCGTCTTCTGTGGTATTTCTTGGCTGTTTTTCTGCCTTTCGGGGCAGGAAAGGTTCGAAATGTTCCTCTGAGTGATCGGACAGGATTTGGGTCATGGAAGCTCAGTCTGCAGCTCAGTAAGGAAGCGAACATGTATTAATCTAATTTTGCAAAGGAATTCGCAGCTCTTTCTCTGTTGTTTGGACTTCACATTCCACCTTGGTCAGTTGCTAAGAGCTCTATCAGATGCTTGCTGTCTGGCTTGCTAACTGGGCCAGACTGAGGCCAGAAGGCAGATTACCACAGTAAACAGGGAATGGGCCTGTCTGCTTCAACGTCTCCAGGATTTATTTAAGGTTAATGGTGTGCTATGGCCCCAGACCCAGATCTCTGGGAGTCTCACGTTTCTGCCTGTTTATGAATACGAGTAAACAAAAGACTTTCTGTCTGGAGGTTTGGATGTTGGCTTGGGTGGACATCTCTTATCCACAACTTCCTTTATAGGTGACTCCACAGATTTCCTGTCAGATATCTTCTGGAATCTGGCTCTGCCATTCCAGAACTTTAATTTTCCTCTCATGAAGTTCTTGTGTTCTGCTCTAGCAGACACATGTATATTTTGGGTCAAAATGCAACTGTTTGTAATTGAATGCACCCTGACCGAAACCTTGGTTCCATCTGGAGAAAGCTGATCCCAGATCATGACGCTGACACCAAAACACACCGTTTGAGTAGAGTTTAATGAACTCCACCTGTTTACGTTTGTGATGGTAGGACCCAGTTTAGTTTTTTCTTACATCACACCAAAACAACTAGTTAACCAGTAGATGATGTTGTTATAGAAACGGTTGTTATGGAGACAAAATGCCTCTCTGAGCTGCAGTGGTTTTATGGTTCATTTACATTTGCTTTATACCATCGGGTTGTTTCCCTACTGAGTAACTATTTTAAATTAAAGGTTGATATTTTCTGTGAGAGATCAAGCTGCTGCAATGAAAACTCAATTTATTTAAGGCTTTTCACACATCTTCAGCGGGGTGCCAATAGCTGTGGCTGGTACTGTAGATCAGTGCAGTCTGTTTACCATTTTGAACAGAATGTCGCAGTGCTACACAGGTTCTGATGCAGATTTTCTTCTTGTTTCAGGAATCCGAATAGGCAGTTTGGGCCTTTTTCTGCAGTGTGCTACCTCAACCTTCTTCTCTCTGGTCATGAGTCGGCTGGTTCGCCGGTTTGGGTCACGATGGGTCTACCTGAGCAGCATGGTGAGCTTCACAGTCTCTGCTTTGGTCATCTGCCTGTCCAAAAGTGTTGTCTTGGTTACAACAATGGCGGCGCTCACTGGCTTTGCATATGCAACGCTGCAGACTCTGCCTTACACCCTGACCTGCCATTACCACAAGGAGAAGGAGGTAAAATCATCTTTACACCCAAACACAGCATATGGACCAATGCACATTAGTTATTAAACTTGTTGTTTCTGTGTCTCATTTCAGGTCTACATGCCAAAAGGGATAACCAAAAGCATGCATACAAATGGCGTGACTTATTTGAGTCCTGCACAGGAAGAAGAGGGAGTCCAAAATCACAAAACAGCTCCTTACAAGCATCCTCTCCTCAGCCAGGACAGTTATGAATACTTTCCCATCCAGCAAAGCCCGAACGGCTCGCTTCACTGCTCAGGTGGCCCCGAGCAGGACGAGGCCGAGCCAGGGTATGAAAAACGTGGCGTGGGCTTGGACTTTGCCATCTTAGACAGCACATTTCTTCTCTCTCAGGTTATTCCAACCCTCTTCGTGGGGACCATCGTTCAGTTTGCTCAGTCTGTCACCGCCTACATCGCCAGCTCGGCCATCTTTGGAGCCGTTGCCATCTACCTTGCTTCGCACATCGTCTTCGACCAAAAAGACCTCAGAAGCTAAGACTTTGTTACTAAAGATGAAGTCATCAATAATTTTTCATTCAGGTTGCTCAGACAGAACTTAACCATACACTATTTTTCCCAGAATCTCTTGAGCTGTTACATTCTCTAGCAGGTAAGGGGCTTACGTCACACCTGAAATACCAGCCTGTAGGCCAGGTGTAATACGCTGAGCTGAAAGCTGTTAAATGTTAGAAAACTTTATTTCTGCCATCTTTGTCCTCAGGTACCATCATCCAAATTTATTATAGAACCCAGCAGCCTCTAATTAAAAGCTGCTGTTTTATGTTCTGGGTTTGATCAGGCCTAATGTCCAGGCAGTTCTGTTGATAGGTTCTGGTGTTTTTTAACATGGTTTTCTCATGGTGGTAAAGATGTCCCACCAGTGAGTCTGAAACTGTCTCCTGTGTTTCCTGAAGGCACCTCTGTTCTGTCTTGATAGGCCAGGCTGTGAGGTGATGTTTGACCAAAATACGTTTTAGTTACATTTAGGTTGAGTTTTAGGCTTTAACTCCCTGATGGCATCAGTACCACTGTTACCTCATTAAGCTGTTATACAGGGTTTTCTCTGGCTTACTGTGCTCAGCTCTCTCTGATGATTAAACTGACCTTAAACATAAAAATACATGAACAACATCAAACAGAGCTGCAGTATTTATATATACATACAAGAACAAGTATTTGTGTGTATGTATCTATACAGTACAGACCAAAAGTTTGGACACACCTTCTCATTCAAAGAGTTGTCTTTATTTTCATGACTATGAATATTGTAGCTTCACACTGAAGGCATCAAAACTATGAATTAACACATGTGGAATT
>JAHUTJ010060388.1:0-10460 GCA_036250325.1 Characodon lateralis
GGTTTTAATAAACTTGTGGAAACGTACAACTGATCTCTGACTGAGGATTGTCCTTTGGGGTGCCAAATAAAAAGAGTCGATGAGAGGTGAGGAGTAATGTAAGAGTTAACGGAGGGCCAGTAAAGTTCTCCTACCTCGACAACAGGCAGGCACACTCTTAAAGCTTCGGCAGTGGGGACCGCACACCCTTGCTCTCAGTCCAACTGGGTAATGTCCACTCCCTGGCTAACAAAATCGACGAACTGCTGCTTCTCAACTTTAAAAGTGTGGACTTTTGCAGATCTGCTGCCCTCTCTTTCACGGAAACCTTGGTGACTTGGGGAGCACACCCCGGATTGCGCACTACTGTCCAAGCTACCGCACCCTGTTGGCGGTCAGACGCCTCAGTGCTCCTCCGGTACTTGGGCCCCATGAAGTGATCACACACTCTATCTAAGGACTCTTAAAGGAATGACTCTCAAACAGTTTCTAACTTTTAGCTCTTTTAATCTAAATTAGGCATAGGAATGATTACAGAGATCAGCGCTGAGGCTCCTGTCTCGGACCGTCGCAGTCTGTTAGAGGATGACGAAGAGCCCCGTTAGAAGGTCACATGTAGTTTTATTTCTGGCACTCCAATGCAATGGATGTGCACTCCCTCAGTGATTATCAGTAGACTATGTGTCATCATTGTGGTGTCTACCTGTTAGATTGTGTAGAAGCTGGTGTCCATCCTTAATCTAAGTGTGCTGTAGCTTTCTAATCAAACCAGTTATACCAGCTGCTCCACTATCAAACCCAGTGCCCCAGCCTCAGGTCATTTATGACAAACCTTGGGCCATTTATCCTTGTACTGTATGTCTATGAGCATTCTTATCCTATTGTAACAAAAGGGAAACATTAGAACTTATACTTTACGTCACTATGGTATAAATGAGAAAAACAGCTATGAGCATATTAATAAAGGTTATTACTAACAACCCCCCTGATGAGGTGTCATTTAAAGGCACCTCACTAATTTAGATCTGTTAACTCCCTAGGCACTGGATAGTGGACCACCTGCAACTGGGTACCCACCCCTGAAAAAATCATTCAACCCTGTATGTGTGTGTTTAACCTATATATGACTATATATCACTCACCAAAGTATGTTCAAATTGATGAATATAATCAGTTTCTGTTTCAAGAATGAAAATTAACCTTAGTCCTTTACAGATGAAATCTTACCTTATTTTTCAGACATTTCAGCATGATTGTGTTTATGCTGAATTGCACCCACAAGTCGATTTATTTTAGCTTCATAAATGTGTCTATTTTCTTTATTTCCCCAAACATTTTTTGTCACAAAATATTGTAATATAAATGTAAATATAAATATAAGGGTTATTTCCTTGATTATGAGGATGAAACCCAGATCTACCCCCAACCAAACCCAGCCACATTTTTCCACAAATCCTTTACACAGGTTAAGTCATCTGAGAATGTATGGGTGTCATCATTGGAGAGTCCTGTTAGCTTCAAATGAACCATATTTCTTTAGGCTAGGGGGGTCCAATGTGCGGCCTTTGAAACAATTATTTTGTGTGGCCCCCGACCACAAATTTGGCCTCCCAGCAAATGGAGCTGATGCAGATGGAAACTTATTGCAGGATGAGATTTACAATGACCAATGTCTATTCTTACACGTAAAATGTTAGGTACAACATCAAGCATTTTCTTTATTACTTATGTTTTCTTACGCTTTCTTTGTGATATAGTAAGTAGAGCCCCAAACATTCAGTGACTTTTTACTTGTGCACACCCATTCATTAAACTTGGTTAAATACAGCAAGGGTTTTTGTTGCTTATTTTGTTTGGTTCAAGTTTCATGTTTCTGATACAAAAGTGAAGCAAATGTCAATTATTGGACAAATTAGGAATACATCCAAACTAGAGTGTTAAATTATTAAAAATCTAAATATAGAATTAGCTTTTTGGCCTGCATGCAAAACACCATGTGCTGAGGAAAAAGAACACCTCGCTCAAACAGTGACACATGGTGGAGGATAACTAATAATGTAGTTAAGAGCTTTGACCGTCCAAAAAGGCTTAATTAAACAACAACTTTGTACTTGAACTTGTTGTCTGACATAAAATCCATCACCTGTGTTAATGTACAAGTTAAATCTGTTACGGTAAATAAATTCATTGCATTGAATGTATTGCCTCACAAAGTTTGTTTAAATTAAAATGATTTTAAGTCTGTCACAAAAAAATATTGGGATTTTTGGCATGGCTAAATTGGACTGTATGTTCAAAGGGAAGTTTTTAGACATTTAGAGAACATACATGAACAAACATCTTGAAGACCAAGCATGTTTTTTTAAAACTGATATCCCAGACAAATAGAGTGTGTTGTGGATAAATTCACATTTACCAAGCCAGAGACCGATGATTGTCACTCAGAATCAGCTTTATTTTAACCTTGCAAGGTAAGAATAATTGTACAGCATCAGAAAGGTAACCAAGAGTGCCGCCAAACCATTCTAACTGGACAATGTAAGAAAACTATTATATCAGCTTCAAGGTAATCGCCATGACAATGGGCTTCTTTATTAGGGACAGAGATAAGGCCTGTTGTTATTCCCCAGACATGTTCAAACAACAGAGTGGCCTCCTTTTAGACTCCACAAGCCAGCTGCACTCTGGCATGAACTAGTGCTGAAGCAACTGCATAATACGAAGGTGAGTAAATAATTATTCAGTTGTGCTTCTGGAGTGACAATCATCGGTCTCTGGATTGGTAAATATGAATTTTTCCACAACGCAGCCAAAAAGCTTATAGTCATATCGTGTTCAAATTGTTTCATATGACTTAAAGTACTTTATAATTTTATAAAACAAAACATATATTTATATATCAGAAAACCTGCTGCTCCGTTTTATTTCCTTTAGATAATTCACAGAATTCACTTCTCATTTCCGAAAATAAGACGCTGCATTTTAAAACAAAGGTTGAAACATGGGGTGAAAGATAACGCGAAGCGATATACCGTTTAAAAGGTTATTTTATTGTTCAGAGTGGCACTTATAGTTTTATAACATAGTTTAAGCATTAATACTTTCATGAACATTAATTTTTTTATTTGTAGTTTAGTAGGTTCTACGTTATCTTTTCTCTTCATGCATACACTGGGTTAATGCCTTTTGTGTGTATTGGGTGATTCTCACTTGCTAATCATCTTCTAAGAAAAGCTGTGAGGAGAGAAGAATCATTGGATTTATTTTTAGCGAATCGTTGCAGCTGCGTGATGGTTTCACTTACATTCAACACCATGTGCTTGAAAAATGTGTCAGTATGTGATCCATCACATGATTGTGCCATAGGTATACATTTTAAATATGAATTATTTTTAATTAATCCATATATCCTATTCAAGCTAATTTTCATCAACATTAGTTAATAATTATTTTAGTATTAAATTGAAAGCATCAGTCTGTATGGATTAGTTAGAAGACATCTCACAAATGCTAAAGCATTACAATAACTTATAGTAAGGACCAAGTCATTATTTAACAAGTCACAAATTAGTCTCAAGTCCTTCCATTCAAGTCAATTTCTAAGTAAAGGCATGCAAGGCCTAAAGTTTACATTTTGAGTCTTATAAGTCAATAAAAGTCATAATGTAATCACAGAGTGTCAATGAATAGTTTCCAAAAATAAAACAAATTTTCTGTAAGGCTGTTATTTTAAAGTGACACTGGATTTAGCTACATTTGACATGTTTAAATAGAGAAATGGAGAAATCTCAGGACACAAGACAGTTTTATTTAGAAATATTTGCTTTTGAGGTGTTTTTTTATGAGATTAAGGAGAAAGGAGTCAGTGTGTGTGTGTGTGTGTGTGTGTGTGTGTGCGCGCGTCTGTTTTGTGTACTTGTTTAATGAACCACTCAGTGTTCTAGTTGGTGCTGGAGCTCTCAGGTGCGCTGGATGACAGGTGTTTCCTATCTGTTGATTGCATGGAGGAGTACTTAAGCGGGAGGCTGCCAGCACTTCGATGCCAGATTGTTTGCCTTAGTGGTAACAAACTCACCCACTACTGAATTTTGCTTTGCTCTTGAACTAAAGTAACTTTGTATTTTGTTCCCATGCAGGTTTTTACCTGAGGCTTTGTTTACCTTGCTGAGTTACGACTTTGTTCCAGAGTATCTCTGAGCATCTGGATTTTCAACTACTAAGTTAAGGATCTATCTTCCTGTGGATTTCTCTCACAACCATCTGTACCTTTCGGACACGGATCAAGCTGGCGGCTTCCCGTTTCCTCTCACTCCAGGACCCAGGTATCAGCATACCCTGTTCCATCCTCCATCTTAAACATCGGCACCCAAGCTCCATTCGGCTGGCACCAAGATCTCAACTAAGAGGACAACTGAACGATCTTCCTTCGCAAGTTAAGACTCTGAATCTCTCTACCCCTGGTGTTTCAAGCCACAACAATTTAGTAAGCCATTTCTCAGATCTAAGTGATCAGTTACTTCATATCATTCTTCCTTCCCGTACAGTTGGTGTTTCCAGCTCACATCCCAGATTACTTTGCTGACAATAAAATCTGTAAAACTTTTCCCTTCTGGGTGTTCTCTGTATGTGGGTCAAATCTATACCGAAAATGACAAATGGTTGCATTTAAGTAACATTAGATTTATTTTATTTAATATCTTGTGGATAAGGCTACAGTTTTTTTGTTTTTTTTTATTATTAATTTGTGACAACCATGGGAGCGACTGAATTGGTTTTGTTATTGTCTGCACCTGCTTAGTCATGCAGGTACAGACTCAAGCGGTGAAGTGTGTGTGTCCATTTGTTACAGCGTAGGTAACGGTTTATCAATTACACACCTGATGTGAGAGTTTTCATTGTTTTCCAAGAAAGTGAGAAAATAAAAACCTAATGTGTACCTATGCTTCGCAACATGGATTCATTTTTCTGACATTTAAAAGCAATTTAGGAGTATTTTTAGAAAACCCAGTGACAGTCTCTATATCAGCTTCGATTCCTTGTTTGTGTAAGTTCAAAGGTTAAGTAGTTGTTGCATCTCTAGCCACAGAAACTGTCTCTCCAATTGAAAACAAAGGGGATTCAAATAATTAGTTTCAGCCCTCTAACCACACCCTCGCAAAACACCCAAAATCAGTTATTTACAGTTTAACACTGTCAATAACACCATAGGAGCACTGTATTGGTATGATACACAATAAATAAAGATATTGAACATAATTTATGTTTGACATAATGGACACATGTTGGGATTGTTAGTAAACAAACAGCACCGTGTAGACCAAGGAGGTTATGGAGAAGTTTAAAGTAGAGTTAGGTAATAAAACAGCATCTGAACATGCCACAGAGTTCTGTTCAATCGATCAACTTAAAATGGGAAGAGTACAACTGAGAACCTATCGAGACGTAGCCGTCCACCTACACTGACATGGTGAGCAAGGAGAGGATTCATCAGAGAAGCCTCCTAGAGGCCCGTCATAACTCTGGAGAAGGTGCAGAGGTCCACAGCTAAGGTGATTTGAACCCCAATATTTTTATACACCATGAAAAATAATTTTTTAAAACACTTACTTCCTTTTTTACTCTGTAGTTTAGTACATTAGTTTCCTCTTCATATTGGGTGCACTCTGGATTAACACCTCTGGTTGGTGTTTGGCTCTTTCAAGTGATGTTTGCTTTCTCAGAAAAGCTGTGAGTTGAATTCTTAGGTTTATTTTTAGCCAGACATGATGTTTTCTGTCAGATGCACCGAGTTCTTGACAAAGATGCTCATGTGTGAACCATAGTGTTTATCTCATTGTCATTTAGTAGCAAATAACCAATCATCTCTTTTCTAGCTATTCATTATTTCAACTTCCTCAAACCTACAGTTATGTCCTTATTTGGTGTCAAATGGAAAGCATCTGATGTGAATAGGTTAGTTAGAAAACCCCTCCTCTAATTTCTCATGTTTTAAAAGGTATATAAGCCCAGTAGCCACGGATTTCAGGGCATTTCTGATCCCTGAAATCACACCTCACTTTGCAATCTGGAAAGGCAGACGTTTTTCTTCATCTTTTATCTCTTCTTCATCTAATAGAAGGCTCGTCAGGTAAGATCAATATTAATACCTATTAAATTTAATTTATGTGATTTAAAGACAAATAGTAAGCTCTGGTTGTATAATGAATGGTCAGAGATTCAGATTATCCTTTCTATGTGCTACTAAATATGAATTTATTATTCCACAAATATCAAAAGCAAAGAGAACAGGCCATGAAAGTGTTTCTTTTACTTACTTTTTGGTAGATGTTTATGGATGTATTTTTTCTCTTTCAGATATTAGATTAAAAGACCAAAGCAAAATTACCCACATCAAGAACTACTTCCCAATTTAGCTCACACAGGTTTAAACCAAATGAATTAATTTACATAGATTACCACCTAAACATTTTGCATTGATTTCACTCACTACCTGTAGTCTAGAATATCGTAACGCACTTTTCAGTTGCAACAACAAACAAGCTCATAATCGCCTTGAGTTGGTCCAAAACTCTCCCACAAGATTCCTAGCTGGAACGAGCAGAAGAGCTCACATCACTCCTGTTTTCATGTCTATGCTCTGGTAACCTGCTCATTTTAGGACTCATTTTAAAATCACGGATTTAACGTTCAGAGCCTTGCATGGTCAAGCTCCTTCCTATAGTGTCTTAATGAACTGTTAAAACCTCATTCTCCATATGAAGGTAGTAGAGCAGTAAGAGAGGAGTTGATCCTACAAAACCTTTAGGCTTTTAACCTGTTCTTGTTTCAGGAGATGTTGTAGTGGGTTAGTCAGTTATTATAAGATAACAAAGTATATCAAGTCGAATCCGTCTTTTAGTCTTAAGAAGGTGAAGAAAAATAATTATTATTGGCTGTCCTTCTCACTGAACGTTTTATACAACCACTGAGCTTATATTTTACCTAATAATAATATGGCCTGGCAGGATAATGGATATTTTAAGGGACAAAAACAAAAAAATGAATCATAATCTTGTTTAAAACAGAGTTATTCTGACCCCACTTCTTCTTGGTTACAAAGCAAGTTGTCTCCTCATCTTTGGGGGAACAAAGTTGCGTCACTTCACCTTAAAGCAAATCTATCAACCAAACATGAAGGTAGTAAAGTAGTAAGGGAAACAATTTATGTCCGTCTATATAAAAGCAGAAATTTTTAAGTCAGGATTTTCTCCTATTGTTGTCCGCTAACCAAAGGGGCGTCACAAACAGGCTGAACTTAGTCATTCCACGGAGCTGTCAATTAAAGGTTATCCTTGATCTATGAAATGGTGTGATCTACTTCTAATCCTGCAGCTGAGGCAAGAACAGCTCTTCTCCACCTTCCTACCAGCAGGAACCATGCAGTGATACAGTGGTGGTCCCATAAATCAGTTAGCTCTACCACACGGACACTGAGAAAAATCTACTTTCAGCATATTTATATGAAATTACTACAGATTTTAATTGTTTTAAAATCTGTACTGATGAAAATGTTTCTTAAAATTCTTGAACACAAACATCTGTCTAGTTCGGTGCAGTCGTATCGCTTGAGTTGCTCTAATTTCTCTGTCAGAACATTTTTAATTGTTTTCTTTCAACAGGGAACCATGAAGACCCAGATAGTCGCCGTCCTGCTCCTCGCCCTCTCTGCAACAGAGATTTCCTGGGCTCTGGACTTCTTTCAGAAACATGTTGTCAAAGAAATGGAGCCTGGCGATTGTAATGACAACATGAGAGCAATCAATAAAAATATAAAAAAATGCAAAACGATAAATACATTCTTCTTGGACCCTCAAAGAACCCTAGACCAAATATGTATGTCTGGTAAAAGTCAACAAACAGTGGATATAAATCTTCGTTATATTGACTGTCACCGTTGTCAAGACAACTACCCTGATTGCACCTACAACCATGCTGTTGGTCAAGCAATTAAAGTTACAGTCTCATGTAATGAAAAGCGTGAACCTGATCACTTGGCTGAAGTAGTGAAGGTTCAAGAAAATAATGGCTAATTTTCCACTTTGCTGTGTTAAATCCTGCATATCATTCCTGTACAAGCAGCTACAACTGAGATCTGTAACATTTTTACTGTTTTGTTGTCTGTATTACTTTGTCTTTGACATGAACGTATTACTGTTGAAAAGAAACCATTTGCTGCATTTTCAAAAAAACATTGATAAACAATAAACAAAAGTGGAAAAGAAAAGTAACCACCAGATTGGTCTTTGATGTTCACTTATACATTTTAATGAATTTCTCAGTCGCCTCACAATTTATTTATTTAATTTTTTGTTGTTTTGCAACCACAGAGTCTGAATAATTCATGAATAAAAGAAGCTTCTGGTGAATTTGGTTATAATATCAAATACTTTCACTAAGATCTACCAACTATTTATTTCTTTAAAGCACTTATTTGTATTAATATGATAATTAAGTGGGCATAGTGGACTATGAATTTACCTGAACAGAACTGAACATCTAGGTCTTTAGGGCAAACAGTGTTGGTTTTGAGGTTAGAAAGGTCACAGAGTTAATGTCAGGAGGGAGAAACTGAACCACAAAAACAATTTGTCATAGTGCTACGCAAAGATCTGACCCACATGCAGAATGACACTCAAGGGAAAACCAGGAAACAAATTTAAGAAATTTATTTAAATGAATAAACAGGAACAGAGTGCAGGAATAACTGTAGGAGGGGAAAAGACAACTAAGTGATGAGGCAAAACGAAGCTGGATAAATAATTGTGCAATGTCTCTTACTAGATGGGATGTGGTTATCCACCAGGAGGAGAGGTATACGAACTGGAGCAAACAATGATGACAACGAAGACGGTAAGTCCAACGTTCACTTAGATCCAGAGATTCTCAACACATCAGCGCCTACTAGGAATGAAAACACAAACAATAAACACACAAAAACTCCAGCCCTGACACAATAACAGAAGCTGCTGTCTTTGCAAAAGAAAAGTCACATTTTAAATGTTTTTAAATATAATTCTATGCAGGAGAAAAAGCTCTGGCATGTTTAGCATCGACAGGTGCTTTATTTTAACAGTATTTACCACCTTCTGTGTGTCAAATGTAAGGTGGAAGTGTTATATGGGTGTTTTTCGATATTTTCAGGTAATAGTGAACCTCTGATCAAAATGTCTTGTTGATGCAATGTGTTATTATTAGTAGGTTCTAAATGTCATGTTAGATTAACAAATGTGTTCACTGTTAATTGCTTTTCTTCTTTTACAAGTGGAAAATATAACTTAATATATAGAAAGAAGGTTTAAACAGCGATAAGAGATTGGGACACAATTATTATAGGACCCCAAATTAAACCAGAGACATCTACAGCTACTATTTTCCAGAAAAAGAGTTTCACTGGTAAAAACCATGACAGCTACAACTAATTTCAAGCTTTTGTCACAGGTTAATGCATCATTTAGTGTCCTTGCACAGTCTATGCAGGTTATACGTGTGTCTGCTGTTGCATCTATGGCTTTGTGGCCTTCTCAATCTAAATCATTTGTCCCCAAGACCCATTAGAAGACTCTCCACTATGCATCAGTTTAAACTGGTTCTGCTGTTATAAATCTTAAAAGCAGGAACTTTAGTTCTTTATAAGCCTTGAATAAGTCACATCTAGTAATAAACCATGTTGTGATTATCGATTAATATTTGTCAAGAATTATAATTAACAATCATAATTTGACAAAATTAATTTCTTAACCAAAATCCTCATTTATGAATCGAAGACCAGAGATGTCTTCTGGTGTTGTAATTGTGGCTCAATAATAATTGATAACTATTACCAGAGATGTCACTGTTTAATCAACCGTTTCTCCCGAAACGTGTGGAACTATTAACCTTATTTTGACTGACGAATCACTTTTGCACAAAATAAACACAAAACGCCTTCTCTTATCTATGTGAATATTTATTAAATCACAGCCTGATACAATTCGCTCTTCCGATTTAATAATCTTCACCAGGTTGCTACATTCATCATCCATTGTTAATAAGCAGTCATTCTTGCAGATTGTGGAGGGTGGCTGGTGTCCTGCGGTCATTCGGTGAGAGACCCGTGATTCAAACCAGGACTTTCTTGTTGTAGGGCCACCAACTGTGCCACCATGAAGCCCAGCCTGCAGCACTACATTCTCTTATAATATGTAAAATATATGTACTTAACATTTTTGAATGGCTGTTGTTACTTGCATTGTTGTCTGGAAACCCAATGGACAAGTCTGGGTTTGGCAGTTACCAGAGGATTTCATATACCTGACTGCTTTGTGTTATGTGCATCAAATCTCTGCAGACCTCACACACCCTGCACATAAACTGTTTAGAGTTTTACCTTCAGGCCGCCGCTACAGAGCACTGTTTACAAAAACCAGCCGCCACAGAGACAGTTTCTTCCCCCAGGCTGTTTC
>JAHUTJ010060389.1:0-10456 GCA_036250325.1 Characodon lateralis
TTAAAATCACCCTTCAAGTAAAGTTTGTCTTAACTTTAAAAACACACAAAGAACACAACCTGAGCACGTGTGCTGCAGATAGCCTGCTAGCACCAAGCTAGCTGAGTTCAACACAAACAAAACCAAATTTCATAAAATGAAAAACGTTTATATCATTTTAATCTAGATAGCTCTCTATTACTCTCTGCCCAAAACACTTAACATCATGAACTGTGGTGAGGAATGTTGAAGAAGGTATCCACAGTGAACAATGGTTAGCCACAGCTGACCTCCTTAGCTGTGGGGGGTTGAAGCTAACCCTTTGTTAGCGGGAAGCTAACAAAGGGTTAGCTTCCCACTAACCTCCAGCTGTGGATGAAGAATGGCTCGTTGTGTCCGCTAACCTCACAGCACGTTAACACGGTGATGCAGTCTCTGCTGTCTTCCTTCCAGACTGGGAGACCGCTCCACTCGGCTTCAAAGAGACCGCTTCTCTGTAGGGAACTTCTCTGGGACAATTTGCTTATGCAGGCCTCAGAGAAAAAATAAGCAACTCTTACACCTTAACTTCCCCGTTCATGAATGAAAATACCGGATACACAGACAGTATTTCATTCGTACTTATCTTTGCATATGATCGATGATCGTATGACATCCTTGGATCCAGTTGAAGAGTTTATGTCTGTTTGCCAGCAAAGAGACATCAGCGCGCTTTGTCTCCCTCCTATCCCGATGAACACCGGCGTGGAAGAGAGCGGATGTAGCAACAACTGTGCTTTTATTTGGGTAGTGGCGTTTCCTTGCTGTGCTGGAAGAAGGTTAATGCACTTTATTTTGAAAGTTCCAGAACAGTTCGTACCGGAGTTTAATGTTGAAATCCAAGGCTGGGTCCCAACACAGCAATCCCTCATACTGAGCATGCATGTAGCGACAGTGGAGAGGAAAAACTCCCTTTTAACAGGAAGAAACCTCCAGCAGAACTAAGCTCAGTGTTGACGCATATCTGCCACGACCGACTGGTGGTGTAAGAGAACATAGCAGAGACAGAAAAAGAACACAGAACCACTGATCCAAGATAACTTTCTATGGGAAGGAAAAGTAAATGTTAATCGATGTAGGCCCTTTAGTTGTTTCATCTATGAAGAAAAAACAGAAACTCCGCCAGTTTTCCAATTTAGAATATGAGAGAGCACATACAGTTAGTCACAGTAAAAGCTCAGTCAGTAGCTATTGGACATGAAAAAAAGTTTTATAGGATGGAGGGATCAGAAATATCTAGTCATTGACATCTGCTGTGGTGTAGAACAGCTTGTGCAGGTTCTGCAAGCAGTCTGGTTGTTGCAGATGCTGCAGTTGAACCTGTAATGGCAAAGGTTTGTGCTTTGTTTGAGCAGATAACCTGCTGCGACCATTAATAGGACTTTCAAAGACAAAATGTTTCCAAAAAGTTCAGCGAAAAACAGAACGAGCATAGCAGGCAGAGTGGGTCAAAAACAAAACAAGAGCTGTAACGCTAAGAACAGCTTTCTCTGTAAATCCTGACAGAGTCACTCATCAGAACAAACACTGGTAGTGCAGAACATAGAAAAGCCAAGGCATTTCTTAAATCGTGTTTGATGTTTGACTGTTTAGATGGGAAGATGCATTTATTGACCAAATGTGGCTATGGATTTCTTATTACTTCATCTTTAGCTTCGTTCTCTCCTACTGTTTTTTACACAGAAGATGCTAAAGAATAAGTTGGGCCTGGGGCCCGCCAATCAGAAATTGGTGGAAACTATACAGTTAAATCAACTTATATGTGATATTTAACCATTTTTGCGATTTATTTACATAACTCATCAAAAATACTTAACCACCAAGAGAAATAAACTGATATGCAAATGTTCAGTTTATGGGTACAAAATTACAGCTACCAAATGAAAGGAAGTACTGTATAACACAACATAATGCTAATATCTTAGTGTGAATTGTGGGTATAAATAATTGAACACCAATAGAAGAACAACTGCAAATGGTGTTCACACTTTGAAAAGAGTAACAATATAGTGACAGTATACTGTAAAAACTTATAAAATCTAATTTTGCTTAACTTATAATGTGAACCTGTCAAAATCTAAACAAAGGCATTAATTTGTCATTATCAACAATTGTTTTTATTCTACCTTTTTTTATTGAAGTTCACAATTGAGGAGAGTTGTGGGTGCATATAGGTATGATGTTGGAGAAATCTCACCAAAGCAGGCCACTAAATCTGATTTCATGTTGGGTTTTTGTTTTGTTTCTGAGCACACAGAATCAGAATCATCTCTATTGGGTAGGTTTGTGTGCACAAACAAGGAATTTGACTTCAGTTTCCAGCCCACATATACTAAATATAAATAAGAATAAAAGAGTAGTATGTACATGTATGTGTATGTACAGCCATTTTTTTTATTTATATAAAAAATAAAGGCAGCTTGTGACAGTTTAAATATGTTTACTTGTGTAGGATGAAGTGTAGTCCTGCATTAACTGCATCCTCTGCTCACCTGTTTGCCTGGTAACCAAACTGCAGGGGGTCCAGCAGCAGGCCTGTGATGTCTTTCAGATGCTTCAAGACCAGTCTACACTTTTTTGAGTCCCATTTTGTTATTGAATAATAAGAATTTCAATATAAAAGTGAGAAAGAATGGTTGCTACGTTTTAGGTTTGCACCTGGATGTTGATGATGTTGATGAGCCCGTTGAAATGGATCTAACTGATTTTTACTGGGTTTATGTATTCACATAACATCTAACATACAGGGGGCACCATTTTAGGTACTAATACAATGTACTGCATGAGCTAGAATTGTTAGAAGGTACAGAATTGTTCATCTTGGCTCTTACAGAAACTTTGAAAAATCTGCAGCCATATACTGGATTAGACATTACCTACTAGTCGCTATAGCTAGTCATGTGCACATGTGCACATGCGTGCCATTGCTATGCATTGAGTCATATCAACAAAAACCGTGCTCTTCTGATGTGAGATGAGCATGCATCGGTCACAAAAATGGTCTTAGCGGCCCTTATGCCTTATCCAATTTTTATAAAATATGGATCAAATTAAAGCTGAGAAAATGTTATGATTTCTAGTAATATGTACCCTCTCTAAACATAAATCTATAAGGAGTGTGGGCATTGTGTATTACAGTGTTGACAAGCATACCTACTATGCTACTAAGAACCCCGTGCTGTCAGTTGTTTTTTAACAGCTCAAGCTGTTTGTTGGTCTCTGGCCTTGGTGCTGAAATTTGTATACTGATATATTAAAAGAGGCTTCATGTGACTCCTGGTACCTGGTATTTGCAGACTGGCCATCGGAAGCACCAGGACAGACGTTTTTTCTGCTGAATGTCTCGCTGTTTTAAATAAATTGTTGATTAAAGTCTGTAAATACAACAAATGCAGAACCTACATGACGCATGTTTGAAGCACCAAAACGGAAAAATGGTCAGGTTTCGAAACTGCAAGGCAAGCTTTTGCCTTTTATTTGCATATTATTTGGTGTATTCTGATACAATAACATGTGTTAATAAATTCAAACTGAACTTTGTTGGTTCTTTTGTTGGTTTTTTATCACGTTGCAAGACAGAACGTTTTTGTGTTTTGTTTTGTTTTTTTTACAATTTGCCGACATGTTTGAAGAAACCTTCCCATTTAAAATTGACACACTATAAGAAAATATGAATTGGGAGTATGTGAATCAGTTTTTAGACATTAACTTATTTGCCACTGAAATCATCCATCTATCCATTGTCTCTACTTATATCGTAAAAATTTTTTAACTGCAAATTATTAAACATGGCATGTCCTGAAAAGTCAGGCTTTTGCAACTTGAGCATGCTTGCAGGAACATTATTGAAGCAAATTAGCATAAAAGCAGCCTTTACAACATAAAAGTCTGCAAATACAGACCAATTATACAAAGCGCTACTATTTGAACTGCAGATATCTGCCAGGGTAACACAATCCTGCCCATTTTTTCTTTCTAAATAAAAAGAATAAGGCGGCACAAAAATGTCAAAGAGTGGCACCATTTCTCATCCTTTGTGTCCTCCATTGTCTTCCTGCAGGTAAATGATTGAACAGATGAGGTGAAGGACTTCTTCCTTGGCATATTGTAGCATTCATTTGCGGAAGGACTGAGGATCGACTGTTGCCCAAAGGAGAAATTCAAGGTCAGCAAACAAAGTTTGTCTTTGTGTAAACAGACTTAGGAGGGTTCCCTTTTTCTGCTGGTTGTTTTTGCTGAGAATTAGGGTGATAGGATCTCAAGAGTAGCCCCCATCACACACATGAACAAAGACAGGAGAATATATCTCTTTCATTTATCCCTCCACTTTTATCTCAGCTCTTTCATTTTTCTTTCTCTCTGTTTATCTCTTCTTTAGTTCCTCCTTCTTTTTATTTTATTTTTTCTTGCTTGGCCTTTTTTTAACTGTATTTAAAAGTCTTGTCTTCATTATCTTCACCTTTGACTTAGTTAAAAAGCAAAAAAGCAAAAAAGCCTAAAATTAACGACATGAAACTTTGTGAACATTTATTATATAAATAAGGTCAGAGGTCATAGGTACAGTTACAAATCAAATGGTGAGTAACTACAGTAGAATCTCTGCATACTAATTTAATTTGTTAAAAAGGCATTTTTTATCTTGAATATTTGTATGTGGAAGCATTATTCCACATTAAAAGAAAAGGAAATGAAATTCATTTGTGCCATTACCGCACCGAAATCCCATAAAAGGCTGGCTTATGAAAAGGGTTTTAAACTAGAACTAAGAACTATTTGGTTGGAAGAATTAAAATAATCTGTCTTTTGTATAATTTAATATTTCATATTTGCAGTTTCGCACATTTTGGGCAACAGATTAAACATGGGAACCTTGAAAATTTACAATGCAATAGATGTTTCTAGAATATTCTTAATCAGACAAGGTGCAAGTATCTTTTCAAACTATGCAGACATTTTATCATAAGTGAAAACAATTCATATTATCTTTTGCCAATTCAAGTTGTGGATGAATAGGTTAATAAGATTTATATTGGCAAAAGCTAGCATAACAGCTAACAAACCTGCAGGGTCAATATTAGCTCACCAGTCCAACTTAATTAGCACACTGAGTATTAGGGTTTTAGACAATCATTCTATCAGTCACACAAAAGTGTGAACACAACTGTGCAAAAGTTTTGGGCAGGTGTGAAAAAAGGCTGTAAAGAAAGAATGCTTTCAGAAATATAAATGATTGTTTATTTTTATCAATTTACAAAATGCTAAGTGAGCAAACCCAAACATACAGCCAAAGTCTTTAAGAACGATCTTCAGCGGAAAGAAGAACTTATTGGAAGTGATGGTATGGCCCCCACAGAGCCCTGATCTCAACATCATGGAGTGTGTCTGGGATTACATGAAGAGACAGAAGGATGTGAGAAAGCCTACATCCACAGAAGATCTGTGGTTAGTTCTCCAAGATGTTTGGAACAACCTACCAGCCGAGTTCCTTCAAAAACACTGTACAAGTGTAGCTAGAAGAATCGATGCTGTTTTGACAGGAAAAGGTGGTCACGCCAAATATTGATTTGATTTAGATTTATTTTATGTTCATTCACTGCATTTTGTTGATTGATGAAAATAAATGATTAACACTTTCATTTTTGAAATCATTTTTGTTTACAGAATTTATTCACAACTGCCTAAATCTTTTGCACAGTATTGTATCTATGAAATTAATTACTTTTATACACAATATAAATAGTCATATTTATTAAAATAGAATATGCATTCCAAAGAGGTACTTTTGTCAGATTAAAATTACCTTTTAAAAGTAACAACCTTTAAGCAGGCATTAAACATATTTTTTTATTAAACCCACATTTCTGGTTTTTTTTATATTTATATTTGTCTGACGTAATTATCTAATCTCAAATGTCTTCTTTTCATTAGCTGTAAGCGAGAAATGATCATAATTAACAAAAATAAAGGCTTGAAATTAACAGTATGTGTGTAATTAATCTATATAATGTGTTTCACTTACTAAATTGAGTTAGTGAAATAAATGAACATTTCAATAATCTAATTTTATGAATATGGCTGTATATATCAGTTTAAAACATATTTTTCAAATGTGGACAACATCTTTTCTGAGGTGTGCTATTATAGTTTTATCCTCTTTTTTTCCTTTTGTTATTTTTTCCTCCATGTTTTAGTCAGTTGTACAAAACTGTTTTTACCGTTAGCAGTGAAAAGAATTACTTTTGCAGCATAGCTCAAATATAAAATAAAGCCTCTATGATGAATTTCTTTATAGCAAATAATTAAACTGAAATCCCAAAATAAGAAATTCAGTAAAAAACTTACCAATATGGAATTTTGTTTGTTTGCCAAGATTCAATATAGATATTCAAATTGTGATGACAAATTAAAAAAAAAAGTGAACTGACTGAGATCATCAAAAGATGAATGCCATTTTGTTCTTGCAGCCCTTTGAGGGAGAACCCAACTCTCTGGTCATGCATGTATGAATTAAACCTTTGCTGAGGAGTTACCAACACTGGTTGTTGTTCAGTTGTATGACAGACTAAGTTATCTCACTGTGGTGGTGTGGGAATATGTTTTGTAAGTTGTGGAAAAAAAAGACAAGAATGACAGAGATATGAATTATTTGTAAGCACTGTAAGAATAGCGCAACTGGCTAATTGTTAGCAACCAACACAATTTGAAACTTATAAAACCTTCATTCTATTTGTGAAAACCCCACAAAAATATCTTATTGATCTGCATTAGAATCCCCTTTGTATTAAGTATAAAGGCCCAAGTATAAACTAGTCAAACCTAGAATGGATTATACTACACTGGTAACCGTTATAACCTGTAGCCTGTTTTCATATGTTCTTGTTTTCCCAAAAATATTCTTGAATCCTTGTTTCATTCTTCTGAGCCCAATGTGATGCATTGCTCATCTAGTGAGTTGGATGTATCGTTATACCACTAGTAAGTGATGTTTCGGTATGCCTGTACAAACTAACCCTCATGCCAGTTATGCAGTGTAAGACAGGTGTTGAGATGTCACTTACAACTGCTGTTAATGAAATTGAAAATGGCAGCATTACGTTTGTAAAGCTCTCCTTTTACTTGTCTTATTTAAGGCTTTTTGCAGTTTTCTCTTGTGTTTTCTTTGATTCTTTATTCTTCCAGTCCTGTGTGGCCTGTTTGTCTTCCTTCTTCATTTGGGTTTGTTTATTTTTCTTTCCTGCTCTGCCTCTCTGCATTTTCTCCTTCATATGTCCTCTTTTCCCTTCTCACTTTCTTCCCCTGCCCTTCCTTCTGTTCTGTATCTCCCTCAGCAGCATTGTCTTTATCCCAAAAAGAAAATCACTTATCAACTCTCCAAAACAAACACTTTATTGTCCAAGGATTTTTCCCTGTGAAGTCCATACACTGAAAAGAATTTTATTTTTAATTGCTTCCCTATAGATCTGTGTCTTGTTAAAAAACTGGGCTAATTGCATTAGTAGATTAAGTGCCACCAGCTTGAATTACTACAGTGAGCATGCTACAATGTTGCATGTTTTTTTTATTGACTGGAATAATAATAAAAAAAGATGATAGCCAGGATGTCTTTCTAGCTTATGTGACATGAGATTGAAAAAGCTTTTAAGGTGTCAGTTATGACATGAAGTGTTCTTCCACACACGTCAACGCTGCAGGTTCATCACGTCGGGCAAAGTTCCTTTGAGGTGAACTATAAAAGCACTTCTTACTGTGATTCCACCCCTCATTACTTTTTTTAAAGAATAGCAGCCATCTTTATTTATATATGCAGCGTGTAATAGGGAGAAAAGATTACTTATTGTCTTTCTTTTTTACTTCCCCACTTTTCATAAATTCTTTGTAAGTATGTTTTTGTTGTTCTTCATCATCCACCACCTCCTTCCTGGTTTCTTTGGTCCTTATTTCTTCGCTCCAATTGCCCCATAGTTCCATGTTACTGCTCTTCCCTGTAATTTTCCTTATTTTATGAGAAATGCAGGCAGCTCTCATGGACACTATGATATCTGAAGATGAGGTGTCGGCCCTACTGTTCCCTTTAGGCCTTGTATGTTGTAGAATATTCCCTTAAACAGCATCGGTGGTGAAAAATAATACCACCAGTTTAAAGTGATGGAAAGTCCATGGCACAGGGTCAGTAGAAGGCACATACTGCATACAAATTGTGTATTGCTGTCAGGGACTTGTATTGTCCAAGTCAAGTAATCGAAAAAGTACACATTCACCAGCCAGGGACTGGGTTAGACCACCGTTTGTATGCAGAACTGTCTTAAGTCTTCATTCTTTTGAGATTTTGGGCCATATTGACTTGATTTCATTTTGCAGTTACAACAGATTAGTCTCCTGCATAGACATAATGCAAATCTCTTGTTTTACCTTATTCCAAAGATGCACTTTTAGATTGAGATCTGATGATTGTGAATGCCATTAGAGTACAGAGAACATTGTCATGTTCAGAAAACCACTTTGAAATGATTTGAGCTGCATGGCATGATGCATTATCCTGCTGGATGAAACCACCAGAGGTTGGGTTCACTGTGGTCATAAATAGATTGACATAATCAGTAACAATTTCTGGCATATAAACGATGCTCAATTCATACTATACTGCAAACATGTGCTAAAATAATACCACTTAAACCATTATACCAACCCAAGCTTTAAATATTGGTACAAGGCAGGGTGGATCCATGTTGTTATGTTGGTAAAGCTAAATTTCGATCATACAGTCTAAATGCCGCAGCTGAAATCAATATTGTTTTCCAATCTTTTATTGTCTAGTTTTGGTGAGCCTGCTGAATTGTACCCTGAGCTGACTGTTCTTAAACTGCATAGAAGTGGCACCCAGTGTGTGCTTCTGCTGCTGTAGCCCACCTGGTTTTAGCTTTGATGGTATTGTGCAAACTTTGAGTGTAAATCATGGATATTTTAGCTACTGTTGCTTTTCTATGATCATAAATCAGTCTGCCTACTCTCCTCAAAGTTCTGACATCAACAAGACATTTTGCAGACCCTTCTTTGTAAACCAGTGACTCTTGTACATGAAAATCCCAGTATATCATCAGTTTTTCTAATACTCAGACCAACATGTCTGGCACCAAGAGCCACGACACATTTAAAGTCACTAATGTTCTCTTTCTTCCCTGTTCTGATGCTGGACTTCAGTACACTGCCTTCTCTATGCCTATATTTTTAAATACATCGAGCTGCTGTCCTCTTATTGTCTTATTTGCTTTTGTGTTTGAACAGTTAAGTGTAAACATGTATATGTAGTCTGCCCACAGTCAGCTGTCTGGTTTTCTGAATTTCCCTTCACAAATTGACAACCTCTGGGTTAATGGCTACAACCTTAAACCAAGAAATAGACAGAAGGTTGTGCTAATTAAAAATAATGAGGCCTTTTTTCGGTTGCCGTTCTAAATACACATTTGTTTTCTATGTTTCTGTGTTCTGTTTTACGTCCACCAAGTAGTGTGTGTTTGCATGGAAGGTTACCTATGTTTTTTTCAGGGAGGTAGATTTTTAATCTACCTGTACGCTAAGGTGAGATTTAGTGTAAGCAATTATATTTTTTTTTATATTTTAAACTTTTTTCCTAGTCATTATATGGTGTACTCTGTAAGTCAAAAAGTCAACTAAATATGAAATTGAAAGAACAGCTACTACACTGCAGTCCTGGAGCCGAGCGAAGCCTAGTAATGTTTGTCAGAAAAAAACAAAAAACAAAAAAAACCTCTGGTTAGTCAACAGCTGTAATGCAGAATGGAAAATTTATTACAACAGAATTTTATTGAGTAAACTAATTTCTGCGAGCTAATTCCTTAAACAAAGATGGTGGGTTATGTATAATATTATTCCATTTGCCTTGGAATCCAGAAATTTCAAATTTAGGAATGATGTCCTAGTCATCTGAACTGTGTTTAATTTTTACGTGAGAAATCAGTAGAATCTGCTCATTATTTTGTTCCGTGTGCAATGTGACGTTCCCTTAGCAATATCAACCCAAATATTTGAGTTTTTAGTTCCATTTTGTGGATTCTTCAAAACCAGATTTTGAAAAAGATGTTGGATAGTAGTCCTACCATGTATCCCCTGAGTTACCAGCTATCAGAGGTTCAAACCCCCACCCCGACAAAAACTGTTTATTACTGATGCTGTTTTATACACATGCCAGCTATGTTGGATTTTGAGGCTATGAGGTCTAAATTGAAGCTGCTCCTGACTTCCAAGTACAAATCAAGCTAATGTTAGCATGCTTCTGTGAGCTTAATTGTAGCTTGCACTTACAGGGGTTGGACAATGAAACTGAAACACCTGTCATTTTAGTGTGGGAGGTTTCATGGCTAAATTGGACCAGCCTGGTAGCCAGTCTTCATTGATTGCACATTGCACCAGTAAGAGCAGA